>JADLZL010007374.1:0-65400 GCA_015844335.1 Chrysopogon serrulatus
GAAATGTATATGCAACACAATTAGCGAAGCTCCAAAAAATGGGTTCAAGCTATTGATGCAAACCCTTCACGAGTTTGGATCTCGCATGGCAAATTCAAAATCCAACAAGCCAAAGCTGGTCCATTGTTATTACACCTGAGAATGAAGGGGAAAGGCATTCCACACGCGGTGCCACGACATGCCAGTTTGTGAAGGGATTCACCTGCCTTGAGATAGATTCAAGTGCACAAGGTCTCCTGTGTAGTGCTTTGGTTCATTCAGGTGTAATTTTCTTGTGTGGATGGTACCACTGAGAATAGAAGTTATATAGCTGATAAAGGAAGAATCCATGATGCAATTGTAGCTGTGTGAGGACAATATTTCTTACTTAGCCAATTTGATCTATGATATGTATGTTGCCACTACTATATGTTTGTGCACAGAGCATTGGCTACTTGAATTGTTTGCCTGCATTCTATTATTTGAACTTTGAATGGTTGGAACACACAACAATTTAATTGTTTGGAAGTTTTTGGTATAGCAAATTCAGTTTGCTGGTTTTGACTTGTGAAGAGTGATAATTGACAACAAATTGATTGTTGCAAACGTAAACCCTAAATCATTGGTGATACAATAGTATAGCATGTCCAAACTTATTGTGACATTGTTTTGTTCACGTTGCAACGCACAGGCATGATCCTATAGGTCTTCTTTGGGCGTGGTTACATGTAGCGCATGTCCTTTGGCAAGGCGGACCTCGGCATGGGGACTTAGAGTCTCTATTGGCTTGTGATGGCTAGAATGCCATGGCGAGCATTCAGGGCGGTTCACTAGCACCGGTGTTCTCAAGCGTTGTGGGCTTGGCAAGGCTGTGCTTATGCTTATGCATTGTGCGTGTGCATTGTGCGTGTGCTGTGTACCGTGATAGAGAAAAGACAAGGCCTTGGGCCTCTCAAGTGGAAAGACCATGATGGCAACCATGGCGAGCGCATACTAGCGTGTGAGGCAAGTGTGGGGGCTCACAGTGGGATCAGGGTGGCTAGGGTGGTGGTGCAGTGGCGAGTCAGTGCAATAAAAGTAGAGTAGTAGCGCCAGTGTAGCCGATCGTCATTTCCGTTCCTGGTGGCGTCGAGCAAGTCCGTGTTATCTTATCGTGCGATCCGTGTTTTTTATTAAAAAAATTGTTGCCCCGTAGCAACGCACGGACACGCTACCTAGTTTGGAAAAGATGGGAAAAGTAGATAGATGCCAAACTATTAGAGATGATTTTTTTTTTATTTTGTAAAAAAACAAGGATAGAGTAAAGATATGCCAAACTGTTGGAGATGCTCTTGGAGCGCAAAAACAACTACCAATCCCAAGTCCCAACAGATGAGCAGAGCACAAAATCAACCACCAATCATCCAGACTCCACTTCATATCAATATGCTTTCACAATATGCTTATTTTATGTTATAGATATTGTTACTCTTTTTAATAAAGTTAGTCAAACTTAGAAAAGTTTGATTGAAACATATTCTAGGAATTGATTTATTTAGAGACAGAAAAAGTAAATAGAAAAACGAACCATGACATTACACACTACATCTTCGGCTGAGTTTATCAACGCCGGAAAGGAAATCACATTACTCTAGCCATTCAAGGGAAACACACAAAAGATGGGCCTGCCTCACAAGGCCGACGAATGTTTATTACAGTCACCACACTTTTCTGGTTCTCATTGGTCTTAGGTGCCAAATAGCCAGCAAGATAAATCAGCTAGGCAACAATCTTCATCCACCCCTGCCCTGCCCCGCCCCGCTACGCCCCCTTCTCTATGGGCACCCTACCTTACGCCTCAGCAAATCTGCATGGTGCAAGAGATTTAGTGTTTGTTGCCCTAGTAGTAAACAAGCATTCAGCCACGACAGAGACCTATCAGCACCACTTACCCCAATTCAGAAAGCTTCAGGTGGGCCTCAGCATAGTCAGCAAAGAAAGCGTCCTCATCCTACAAAAGGGGCAAAATCATCACAGGTAACATAAACCTGCAAGCTAAAGGCCGACTCCCCAACAAATGAGAACTATGCAAGGATCGAAGATATACCGCTGCATATTTGTCAACAAGCGGGCGGAATGATGGATCAGAGAGGAGGGCTTTGTCACTTGGTAGCTGCAGAAGGCCTTCCTTCTCTCCACTCAGAAGCTCCCTGCCAGAGTGTATTCAACTTTAATGAAGATGTCAAGGAGTTCATGCTCCAAGATTGTAACACAGCTATTCAGTTTAACCAACAAAACAAGGCATGAGTATAAATAAGATCACGTACTTGAAGTAAGAGTTGTCAAAGATTAAAGGGTTGGATGTCCAGGCTCCCTCAAACCCAGACCTATCCCTGTGGCATCTTCCCTACAAGAAGAGTCAATTGTGCATAAGTACCGCCTTTCAAGTTGCCAAACACTAAAAAATACGTAGGCTAGGTGCCCAGTTCAACCAACCAGGGTGTGACCACCAGAAAGTGCAACAATGTCCTGGTCACTCAAACCCATCTGTGTGGAGAAAACCTGCCTGAGGTGATCAGAACCTGATACAAGAGACCCAACCAGTAAGTCCACCTATCCCATTCCTACCATTGACTCATTGAGAAACATTCTAACTTTATCCTTGACACAATTAAGAAGGCAATCCAAGAACTTGGATCAAATGTTGCTCATGAATTCTTATGCATTACTTGAGGAGATTTCTTTTATAAAGTCAAACAAGGATCACACAGTGCACCCAGAAGCATGCCTACATGAAGTCAGAAACTTCAGCAATATCAGAGGAATTATACAATTGTACCTTGGGTGGCATCAGGAAGGCGGCCTTCTGGCGGAGGCTCAGGTTTGTCCTACAGAATAAAAACAATGATTTCATCAATAGCCACAGCTAGAAGACCATTACATTAAACAAACAGCAGTCTGAAACAAAGCATAATAACATATTCCCACTAGCAGATGATGCAACTTCTACAACGAACAAATAGAAATGCTACTACGGCAAGAGTCTTAGGCTATAAACAACAAGTATTTTAAGCCCTGGATAACATACTAGATCACACAGGTCACAGGGCATAGCTAGTCACTAATTACACACTTACCATCTATTTAACCAGAAGCTGGCCAGCGAACAGTTAAACCATCCGTAGAATGAGTAATATACTACTATATGAACAAACACGCAAAAATAGCACCTAGTGCATATGGACCCTATGCAGCACATCAACTGGCTCCATGGCACAACTATCCTCCTAATACTACCACTCATCAGAAGGGCTGATAATGTCGCCAGGTAATTTTATTTGGCAAACCAATAAAGCATCACAAATTTTTCCACGTGGCATATAAAGGGGTAAATGTATGTAAGCAACGTATCAAGTCCAACCCAATCTTTCTATAAAAACCCGTGCAAACCACGGTAAAAAAGTCGTTTAAATTCACAAAAAATCACACATGTAGATGATACAACGATACACAACCCCGTAAAATATCTTGTCCAAACTCGACTTCATTTGTGAGATGTAAAAATAACAAATTTCAAATTTGTTATTTTTACATCTCACAAACAAAGTCGAGTTTGGACAAGATATTTTATAAGATTATGTATCATTATATCATCTATATGTGTGGTTTTTTTTGATGAATTTAGACAACTTTTTTACCTTGGTTTGTATGGGTTTTTATGGAGAGATTGGTTTACACTTGATACAGTGCCATGTATGTAATCTAGACAGTAACCAACAAATTGCCAACCTATCAACGGTCAACCTGAGACGATAAGGGATTGCAAGAATTAGCATCACATGAATCCAGAACCTATAAGTATTTATTTAGTAATTAGTAATACTGTATATAGCTAAGTCAACAGAGCCAGGAGCTAAGCCACCGTCCTAGAAGTATTCTAACCAAGCTATTTGGAAAAGGAGACTACGTGCTACGCAATATTCCCATGGCACGTGTCAGCGTCAAGTCCACAGGAAGAGCCAAGGTGTCGCAGGTACAACTAGTAGCGAGGCTAATGATTTCGCTTAAACCCTAGCAAAACCTCTGGTTTGGGTTGGGTTAGGCTGGGGCTTGGTGTTTTTTTTTTCTCTTTATCTAATAAAACTATAAAAAAGGATTATTAGAAAAGGAGGAATCCGCCTCACCTGCCTTCCAGGGTGGAAGGGGACATCAGGTCCGCCGGTAACCTCAACTGCCACGACTCCGGCAAGCTGCAACACCGCCACGTACAGTAAATAAGACATATAAATTAAAATTCGTTAGTCAGTCTAGATATAATTAGACGAATGGATGGGTGATCATATCGGAGTTGCAATCTGAGGCAGGCAGGTAACCTGGTAGAAGTCAGCGTAGGATAGGATAGGGAACTGCTCCTTTATGGGCTCTAGCAGCCTGACTGCAATTTCCAGTCCGGCGTTGGCTCCGTGCGCCTGCTCGGCCGGGTTCTTCATTGTGCCGAAGGGCCCCCCGGTCTTGGTGGCCACATCGAAGGTGCCCGCGGAGTGCCAGCTGCGAGGAGGAGGGGTTGGAGGAGTGGTATTAGCTAGTTTCGGGATTTCCGAATCGGATCGGGATTCGGGCGAAGAGGAAAAACAAGGGGGACGGACGGGTAGGTGGCTTACGCGAGGCGGAGCATGAGCGGGGCGCAGTTCTTCTCGGCGATGAGGCCGCGGAGCTTGCGCTTGGCCTTGTCGACAGCCTTGAGGTAGTCCTCGCTCACCGTGGGGTAGGCCTTCACCATGGTTGCTGACGTCACGACCCGCTCTGCTACTGGCTGGCCCAGTGGTCCGATCGGAGAGGGAGCAGCAGGACGAAGGAGATGGGTGGGTGGGGGGCGGGCATCAAGGGGAGGCGTCGTTATATATGGGATGTGCGCACGCGTGGACCGGCGCTGCACAGAGGAGAGAAGCTTCTAGTAGGTGGAATCGAGGCCGTTGGGCGGTAGATCGTGCGGCCGGGAGGAACCCGGATCGGTTTCAGATCCAGCTAGGGCGAGCGGCGTGTGTGAACACGGCAGAGTGCACGGAGATTCCTCCGGCGAGTGGTGCCACGTGGTGGGTTAGGATTGGCAGGATGGGCACCCGATTGACCTTGATCCGAATATTTCTATGCCTGGGCCCACGTCGGCTACAGTGGCCTCCGGCATTTTCTCTTCCTTTTGGATTAGTAATAATAATAGTAATTAAAGGCCTGCATTTTTCTTGCCGCCCCTGCCACCACCCCCTATGTGGGTGTTGTCATGTTGTTTGGCATGACACCAGAGATGCAATTGGTTCGGATTCTCTTTGGGAAATCTCTATTTACTGCACTCCATTAATTCTAAATTCTAATATGTTTCGTTTCTAATCAATAAAGGACTCATAGTTGGAGACCCCATGTTTAGTTGGTGCGTGCAAAAATTTGGGGTGTCACATCGAATGTGTGACCGTATGTCGAAAGAGATTTTCGAACACTAATTAAAAAACTAATTTCATAACTCGTTTGGAAACGACAAGACGAATCATCTGGTTACTGTAGCACCTAAGGATAATCATGTGAGTTACTGTAGCACTTATGACTAATCATGGAGGAATTAGGCTTAAAAGATGCGTCTCGTCATTTACAGCCAAACTGTACAATTAATTTTAATTTAAGCTTTTAGGAATAGGAGGGAGTATCTATTATATAGATTATGAGGTGGGCTTCTCGTTCCCTGCTCCATGTTTGATCATAGCGTGGGATTTTTGCATGGCCTAGTTATTAAGGTCATAAGGCGTTCGATTTCCCATGCATATGGTAGGATGCTTTGCCTGGCAAGCTGCTGCTAGGTCGTCATCTAAACATGCCTCTACTAAGGCTCTTGGGTTATTATGCATTCTCTCGCTGTCTACAGGTGAGTTAACTTGCTAATGCTAGACTAAATTGGACTAGAAATGTCGGATTGAAGACTACGAGGAATATCCCTGGCTTCGTATACTCTTGTGTTTCTTTTGACTACTAAAAAAATAGTATGTGGTTTTGAGTGGACTGGGCTATACCTCTACGTCCTTTGATTCTATGTGTTTCTTGAAGCATGCACATCCTTAATTTCATTGCGATGTTTGAATTGGATTTTTGGTAACTACATGATTCAAGTAAATTAATAAACAAGTTTAATTCCTAGGGGTCATGATATGAATCAAAACTTTATTTTATTTTGGATGTTTACTTGTTTCATTAGTAATTTTTTTTGACAACAAACATGTTTTATGTTAACAGCATCGAGCGCTGTGATCAAAGATACAAGATCTTGCAGTTCTTCCTTTACAAGGCCCTGATTTACATGCAGCATATTTGTGCAAGTGTATAGGAGTCAACTGAGTATGGCTTGCTACGAAAGCTTGTTTTAAGATGTGTCGTTTGATTTGCTTGCCGTCCTATCTTGAAAAATATTGAAATTCATGAGCTGTTGAGTAAGGTTTTTTTTATCCTATTCATCTAGACCTATCGGTCGTTCGAATAATATTTTTTTCTTATAGCAAATTAGCTATTTTGATTTATTAGCCGGTTTATAAGTCCAGCAGGTAAAAACAAATGATTTGTGTCATCGATGAAGTACTACACATTCATATATGCTTATTGGTTCATGTGCTCACTGCTCATATCTGCATGGTGAGCTAGGGAGAGAAAAATCTTAAATTGCTAGAAATCTGCATCATTTATTCTGTATTTTCCTTTCAATTTATCTCACTTCTTTGTGTAGAATTATGGAATGAAAAAGAAAGAATGACAGCAGAATGGCAGATCAAAGCAACTAGTGAGAAAGCGCAATTTGTAAGCCAAATTTCTAATCTTCTTTCAAGCAAGCCAAGTTAGTAGGCTATTATCAGTCAATTTTCTTTTTAAGAGCATCGAATGAAACCTGCAAATTAATATGTACTTGTGGATTAGTAAAAGAAAAAAGTCTAGATAACCCCTGAACTATTATTTGGAATACTTGTCCCCCACCTACAAAATCGGATATTTAACACTTTAAACTTTTATTGACGATTTAATTTACCCCCCTGAGCGGTTTTGCAGGATGGTTTTGGCTGACGTGGCCAGCTAAGCTGCCACCTGCAGCCACACTGGCGTCTGCCCACCTGTAATATTGCTTACCTCCCGTGGTGCTGCAGGACAAGCTGCCGCATGCTGCCACTACGTGCTGTGCTGCCCTGCTGCTGGTTGTGCCATGTTGTGTTGTCGCCGTGTTGTGCCTAGCAATGCGCTATTGTGCAGTGCTCCTGCCACTCTGGTTGCTTCCGTTATCGTGCGTTGGTTTTTAGCACGGGCTCGACACATCCTTCGGATTGGAATCCTGATGTTCTCTCAAGCTCTCAAGCTCTCCATCTCACTCACTCTCCTGCCAGCTCTTTCTATTCATCGCTTCCATGGAGAGCAGCAGCCGCCGGCGGTCAAAATTCACGAGCTCCACTCCACCATCCCCAAATTAGTGGCAATTGTAGATTCACCTTGGGCCTCTCTACATCCCAGATCTAGTCTCGCTGAGTTTCGTCCAATGTAAAGGTTGCTGCGGGTGTTTTTTTGCCTCGCCGTCGCCATAACGAACTGGGAGTTTGCAGCGCCGCACTTAGACACAAAAAAACAGAGCTCCCTTCGCCTATCAAATTCGGCCAGCTCAAAGCTTCCTAGTTCAATTCCTTGCACTAGTGGGTAGCTATGGAAGTTGCCTAGCTAATTAACCCACATCGAGTTGACCACTCGCCACGGCGCCCCACGCGCTGGCCGTGCACGCACACAGCGTGGCTGCGAGCTACAGCGTCCGTCCTCCCATGGTGGCCAGCATGCGGCAGCGCTGCAGCTTGTCTCTACGGCGTCCAGCGCTGCTGCGGCATAGCAGCTCGCTCCAGCGGCAGCAGCTCGCTCCCGCGACGGCCAACACGTAGCGGCGCTGCATCTCGTGCCTGCGGCGGCCAGCGCGCGATGGCGTGGCAGCTTGTGTACGAGCTCAAACGTGGGAGGCGGAAGCAAGCTGGCCATTGCGATCTCGAGCTCTGCAACAATGGCAAGCACAGCGGCGGCATCTGGCCCGGTGGCAGTCAGCCCACCTACCTAACAAATGGGACGAGCCGCCAGCATGGCCAAGGATGCCAGCTTGGCTGTCCTCATAGGCAAAACCGTCTACCCAAACCACCAAGGGGCTAATTTAGACGGTTTAACAAAATTTAATGTGCTAAACAACCAGTTTTATAGGTGGAGGATTAAGTATTTTAGCTCTAATAGTTCAGGGGTTTATCTAGACTTTTTCCACTAGTAAAATAAGTAGCAAGTAGCCTATCATGCTTTAAGAAATAGCAAGCAGAAGAACTACTCGAATGACTAAATGGATTCATAAAACAGAGGAAATTTGATCAAGTTAGCTATAGTCTTGCATAATGTTGTCAGGTTTTTAAGAGCACAAGAAAGATATTCAAGTAATGAGATTGCTTCAGCGTGATTTAGGCCCCCTGATAAAACAAGTAGCACATATCTAACATGAGATGACCTCTTATCATATTGTACCCTTGATTGCTATGTTTACGGTTTTATTTATTTCACAAATGTAACCAGTTTGTTTCAAGAAGAAGTAGTTCAGCCTTTCAAGCGTGCCCTGAACCACATGTTGTTTATGTCAACATTCCTGTTGTGAAATGTTGGTTGGATTTGAATTTAGAAAAAAAAAAAAAAACAAGTTAAATATGATGGGCTTTCCGGATATGAGTCGGCATTGGTAAGCTAGAAGCCTATATTCTGATGTGCCCTATCTTATGGTGCATCTTTATTTGTAAGCTGGTATGCTAGAAGCAAACTGCATAACTCATTGTTGTCCTTAAGTTCCGGTTATACTTGGATATCTTTTTTATTGTTTTACAGATAATATGCTTTGGCTCTCCTCTACATCCTATTGGGATAATAAGGTTCGAGGTAGTACTGTTAAAGAGAAAGAAGATGTCTGAAACCAGTAAACATGGACACCTTAATTGAGCTCCTTTTAATGTATTCTCTTTTTACTGAACAGGGCTGATTGAAAGCTAAACTGAATGCACTAAGTTTGTTTAAATAACGACATTGTGCTTGCAAATAATGTGTTCATATGAGCTTGAGAGCTTTATGTACGTATATCTGGTATGGACCTTTACTGTGGTAAGGCATAGGACCTTTCACTGAGCTATAGATGCAGTGTAAAAAGTTAGAAATTATATTTGTGAAATTATGTTTGTTTGTCTAAAAGTGTCCATATGAAAAATGTCACACGAATTCGATTTGTCTTTTGGATTTTACCGTAGCGTTAGCACGGGCATACCAGTTTGTGAAGTTTATATACTAGCTGAGAATGTGTTGCTTGCACAGTCACTGTCTGTTTTGTCAGCGTTGTGGTTGGTCCCTGTCCTCGCGCTGATTCTGCTAGTGCGGTAATGCGGTTGGTGTCTGTTTGCCATCTGCATTTGCAATACAATTTGCAACGGAGAAGTCTGCTTCTACAGCATGCTCAACCTGCTAAGTTGTCCAAATTTTATTCTTGAATCTCCTACCATTTCTAGCCTTCCATATGTACCATAGGTTTGTTAGGATTTTTCTGAAAAAGGTTGCCAGAGAGATGGACGGAAGCATTATGTTAGGCAGAACTTTGTTAGATCTTTCATCGCTATTACTAGAAGCATAACCCACACATTATCATAAAGATCACTGATGATTTAGAATAAAATTACATATAAAAAAGATAACTATTATAAATTAATATTAGTGGATGCCGTGATATAGACAACTAAATGTATGCTAATAGATGATGTTACTTGTTAACATGTAGATTATAATTGCAAATACTAGTTGATCATAAATACATCGATAGTAAATAAATAAGATGAATAGCTTACAGGTTGAAGAAATAGCTAGTGAGGTTTAAGTTTATAAAAATATAGGCTGATCACATAAGCTGACTGATAAAATGAGCCGGCTAATTTGTTGTGAGAGAAAAAAAATATTATTTATGTGGCTATTGACAAACGAACATGGTTACACTTTGTCCCAGTAAGCTGCTTTCGCTTCATTGTACCTTTTTTATTGTCTTTGCAACACAAACATAGACATGGACACCGGTACTACTGCTACTTTCCAGTGAAGACACTCGTGTCGTAACAGTACCTGCCCAGCATCAGCCCTTTGACTGGGTGTAAAAGAAAATGTAAACAGATGGGAGCATTGTTATATTCCTTTCCGAAAGAAAGGCCGCCTGAGACGAAATGATCACATCGGATGCTGTGACTGACAGCATGCAAATGCAGTCGCCAGCAAGACGTACTACCCAAAATACTACTACTGCATCCTGCTTTACAAAAGCGAGGGGAACATTTAAATTATATGTTGTGTGCGAGCACCATTTCGAGGCGGATCCAGTCACTCTAGTCCGTATGTTTCTTTACAAATTGAGCCTGTGCCAACGGCAGGCTAACACAAAATCCAAAATCCAGAGTCAAAGACATAAGCTCTCGTGTTCAGGATGGAACAAAGCCCTACATCTGCTCCTGTATTATGTTATAAACAGATATCAAGATCTCAACACTGATCAGGATGATGATAAGCCATTCCAGAAAATCTGACTTCCTGTTCTGAAGGATCTCCTGAAGAAACCTGATATTGTGCTGCAGTTCTCAAAACAAACACACATCAGAATATACAGAAACAAACAGCCTAAAACACTCCTAATCAAAGATTAGTTCAGCCACCAAATGTTTTGCATGTCTTACCTCAACAAATTTCAACTTAAAATCAAGGTTTCCAAATCTCTGTGTTAGCTCATATTCATCTCGAAGGTACTCCCAGATTTGAGCATAGTTTGCATTCTTCCATGCTATGTCTGACCTGGAATCCACAAAGTAAACGTGTGCTCTAATAGTATACAAGTTCAATTCAGTGTCAAAGAATGCAACAACTATGCCAGGCAATATTAAAACAAGGAGAAAAGTGCCACAAGAAATTACACTGACAATTTAAATTACAAGAAAAAGATTAGTCAAATTCAGATCTCACACAAAAATTAAATTAATAACCTTTTTGAACTCACAAAAGCCAGGCCAAATGAAACACTTTCTTGTGCCTAGCAATATTACAAGGCAACTAATCTCAAAGGAACTACACGAATACCATCTGAAATTCATGCAATGCTTAATTAGTAATTTGAGTTCATTTTCTTACAACAATTATGCAAGATTGGTCTTTTTTCCATCTACTTTACAAACCTGTACAGAATCAGATGAAACTAAAGGTAAACTATAAATAAAGCAAAAGCTTGTCATTGATATGATTGGAGAAGCAACTTCATGAACACCAGTATACAATTCTGACTATAGGATGATTTATGCAACATCCACTTCTAGGGCAGGAGAATGTACGTGCAGTGATCAAATTCAAAGAATAATAGCACAACCAAACATTTGAAAAGGCCAAGAAAGGATATTAGCCTTTATTTTTTAGGTACAGAACAAGGAATGCTCAGATATTTGCATCAAGGAAAATAGAACTGCTCAGCATGAAGCTATGATACCTCTCAAAGAGTCCAAGCTTAAGAATAACATCAGCCAAGTTAGAGTTAGCCTTCCCTACAAGCTGGAAAAGCTTCTTCCTCTCCATAGTGAAGGTACCAGTTTTTTCCATTCCACGATTGATATCTGTGAACTCAGCTACCATTCCATCCACCTATCAACAAAGATAATTAAATAGATTAGTATATCCCTTAATATATCATAAAAACATCTCTGCTACTGACTTGTACATACTTGACGGATATAGTAGTCAAGGGCAATACTCTGACCCAGGACACTTCCAATTGTACGGATCCCATCAATACTCAGATCTCTAAGCACGATATAGTCAAGACCACCTTGCATCCACGTCTCTAGGGTGGGCTTCTCAACAACAGCATAATCTGCAATTCGAAGATTTTAAGGTTGTGTCCATGGCAACGCTAATAATTAGACGACACAACAACACCCACATGATAAATGCAAAGAAGCAGCAAGCTAGAAACCAAAAAAATCATGATAATTGGTCAAGTTGCTAGGAAAATATTTGCTTAAGCAAATGTCATATGCTATTTGCAGGATCATGAAATGGGATTGCAAGCCTCAACAAGTCAAGAACAATTCTCACCACAAAACTAAAAAGAATCCATAAAATCTGGGCACCATCATCTATACACTGCAAACCATAAAATACAGATATCATATGATATTTTTGTTTGTGGTCATTGATTAAAGGATTCTATAGATGAAAAACAGAGTTAGCTTTCTACAGATGTCTCTCATACCATGTCATATATTTTACTTGTAACAGTATCAACCGATTCAATTAATTTTAGGATAGTACTAATGCGATGCAAATATTTGAAGTTTTCGAAGCAGATAAAAAGAATGAGAAACTCTACTCCCTTAGGAAAAGTGTTTGTTCTTGGGCTTACCATCCTTTCTCATCTCTGGAAGTAAACCCGATGCATGCTTCTCAACAATTTTCAAGTATCCATCTGCTTCATGATCAGAAACATTGAACAGCACAATGGACCCATATTGGAAAACAACCATGTAGTGGCAATGGCTCTCATCTATGACGCCAGACTTAAAACCCTGTGAGCAACTAGAATGAGATAAAAACCAACCGAAAAAGTCTCCCCAGTCTCTGACAGGTCCTTAACAAATCATCTCAGAAAATAAACACAGCCCTTTTCAAATGGATATCATCATGTAATGACAAAGGTTGATGCTACAATCAGCTTACAACTGTTTCCATGGTATAGTAAAATACAAGACATTGAGCTCTCAAGGAGCTTAATATGAACATATTTATACAAAGGCAATCATCATATGCTACCAACATGTCATGCCAGTAATCAATAAAAGACAGACCCAGCTATATCCAAATTTACAATTGTAGTAGCGTAAGACATCAAGAACGAAGCTTTTAGATAGCTCTGCTACAAGGCTGCACACAAGTTATGATTATATACAGGAATCCAGATGGGTTTGGGGCACTAAGACTGCAGAAACAGTTTGATGCAGCGGCCTACTGTGGTGCTCCAATTGAAAACTGAGAACAAAGGCATGTAAAAAAACAAAGCGCAGTACCTTCCTTGGATATTACATTTTGAAAAAAGGCCCCGGAGAATAGATTCACTGAGCAGGGCGTGATAAAAGATTTTATCATCTCAACAAAGCGGAAGCTTGCAATTGATCACTTACCAATTCCATGGTGATGAGAAAATGTGTCAGAATCTAAATTAGGTGTGTCATTAGGAAAGCAGGGAGTATCTACCTCGGGGTCTCCCTTGACATCGTAGTATCTAAGGACAACGTAGTTGGTGGCACGCGATGTGGGTGGGATGACATTGAAGGAATTCTGTGACTGGAGGCTCCGCAGGTCGATGCTGCGGGAGGGGGAGGCCCCACCAGCCATATCAGTAAGTTCATCACCGAACAAAGAAAGCAGATTAGCAGGGGGTGCCGGTACCTGGTGCAAAGGAAGAATGCCTTGACGGGGACGACACGTGACTGGTTCTCCTGCGCCACCTCGAGGAGATGCTCGTGGTAGTAGGACTCGTCTTCGGAGGCGAGCTCCTCTGGCGGCGGCGGAGGCAAGGGCGCGGGCGGGAGCTGGGGTCCCCGGTCCTTGGAGCTGAGGTGGTCCCCCCCTGGAACGGGGGCGGGGGCGGGGGCCGGGGAGACGGAGGCGAAAGGGCGGTAGAAGAGAAGGCGGGATGGCGAGCCATAGGGATGGGGAGGCGGTAGACGGCGCGTTCGGAGGAGGAAGGAAGATGGGAGGCGCGGAGGCGGCGGCGGCGGCGGGGAGCGAAGGGCTAGGGTTTGGAAGGCTCTCCCAGCGGCGCGGGAGCGGCAGAGTAGGAGGGGCCTGAGGAGGCTTTCGAGCCTCGACGACACCTCCATCGACTGAGAAGCTCTCTCACTCAGGTCTTGGACATTGCAAGCAAATGGAGATAGATGGACGGAGGGCGCCGACGCCGAGCGCGAGCGGAACGGAGAAGACGGGGTTGGTCTCGGGGCCGGGCTGGGCCACGTTCTTTCTTGATGGAAAGTCATATCCAACTTCATGGACTGGGCTCCCGCCAAATCTCAGGGCCCATCACTATCTCTATTCTCTAATCTTTAATTTCTTCTCTAATAGACGAAAGTTGTACCACTGGAAAGTGGAAACGGCACTACATCAACCGTTTCAAGCAAAGATCAGGCCACGTTTCAAGCAACCTATACTGCCACGTTTCAGGCAGCCCAAACCACTACGTTTCAAGCACTTATCCACCTTGTCATCAGCCCCAAAAAAAAAAAAAAAACAGAGTCCTCATAAGGCAATATATACAGTACATATCAGCCGTTCGACAGCTCTCCTGTTTTGATCCAAAGGACGAAGCACAAGCCAGTGATACAGGTCGTGTCCAGAGCTTCCTGAACAAGCGTCGTACATAGTTCACGATCTTTTGGCCTAATTAGCAAAATTCCATCCTCTATATTAATTTCATCTGCATCCATTCATACTCTACGTCATCCTCTATCCCATCTACCCATGCATGGGACCCATACGTCATCCTCACTCTTTTTATCCAACCGCACCCCTCTCTCTCTCCACCCGTATTTCTTTCCCTCTCTCCACTGCCAGCGCCGGCCGCCCGTCTCTCTCTCCGGCGTCCTCATCCCCGTTCGAGCGTCGGCGCCTCCTCGGGCGCGCCTCCTCCCCAAGCCCTTCCCCGGCCGCCCTCCTCCCCCGGCCGGCGAGCCTTGAGCTAGAAGCACGGGCGGGCTGGCGAGCGCACGGGCGCAGGGCAAAAGCGGCGGGGCTTCGCCGGCGGCCCAGCCTTGGCGGGCGCAGCCGGACCGGCTTCAAAGGGCGAAGCGCGCGCCGCGGCCGCCGGAGCTCCCGTCGGCCCCTCGCCCTAAGCGCCACGGGCCATGGTCGGCAGCGCTGAGGCGCTGCAGGTAGTGGCGGTCCGCTCGGCAGCGGTGGAGCCCCAGCGGCCTTCCCTCTCCTCCCTCCTACTCTCTCGTACGGCTCGGCGGTGGGGACCAGCGCGGCGGCAAGGACGAGCGGGTGTTGACACCTCTTAATGTTATCTCTAATAACGGCGCCAAAAATGCTAAAGTAGCGCACCGCCACTAGAATGCCAAGTTGTCATCCCCAGCATAACACCAAGGGGTGTGGTATTAAATCATGCCACCATCTAGAATATAGAAATGTATCCGCAAGCGCATAGATCAAATACCATTGTAGCATTTTACCCGGAGTATTACGGGTTGTCATTTATATTTTCCCAAAGGAAGGTCTACATGGTTGTGTAAAGGTAGTGTATTGACCTAGAGTGTAACGAATAGGCATAACCATGTCCTCGCTACTCAATGCAGGGGTAAGTCACAAGATAATTGATAAGGTAAGTATATAATCATCAGCATAAACAGATAGAGACTCCTAGCTATATCATTAGGGTTGCTAGTAGAACATCAAGAGATATTCCTGAGTTATTCCTAGCTACATGTCAATGCATATTATGGTTAGTGCAATACACCTAGTAGTCATGGCTAAGATTAGCATTATATTTATTCATAGTGGACATACTAGGGAAGTTTGAGAACATAGCACGCCCTTCCGTCGTATACAAGCCCTACTGTGCCTATAAACAGGGTTCGGATTATATTGGACTCAACAGGAATGTCACACCAGCGATCTACCAAACCCGGCCTATATGGTGCATTCACAGATAAACAACGTATAAGCACCACGCTTACACAATGCTTATCAATCACCCAACGATCAATTAGATGAGTGCTATACGAACCTATGGATAAGTATAATGTTAATCTAGCTATACTAAGCATATAACCACAATAGACAAAGAACAAGATAACTATGAATATAAATAAATAAGTATTCATTAATTCAATTGTAGCAATCATATAACTATACAATGAAAGAGAACAAAGGCGATAGGAGGTAAGAACTATACCAAATCCAAGCTCTTGATGGCTCGAAATCCAAGCCCTGCGCTTGCCTCCCTCTAGTTCTAATCTAGCTATCTAGGCCCCTAGCTAAGGAGCCTCGATTAGGGTTTCGGCCGATGATCGGACTTGAAAGAGAATGGATGAATGGGGCTCTCCCTCCCAGGGGGGTGCCTCTCCTTTTATAGCCCTGGGCGATGATCGTGAGCCATCGGATCAAACCGACATTGACGGGCGGCTAGGATCGATCCTCAAAGGCGGTGGAGCGGACCAGACGAACCAGGGCTGAACCGGAGCCCACCCTAGACCGGCCGGTCCAGGGCCAGACCGGTCGGTCTGGCCTGGTGGCCTCTTGGCCCCCGGCTCGGCGTGGTGCCTTCTCGTTCCTTCTAGAACCTTCCTGTGTAGCCGTGGAGTCCGTTTTCTGTTTCCTTGTTCAGATAAGCTCTTGTGTTTGCGCCTTTTTCAGTTTACGCCTGTATAAATAGTGAAATACCAAAACTCGTGGAATTCGGTTAGTGTAAACCTTATGTCTACTTTGGTGATTACAATTGCATCCTTTTTATGGCTAGTTGACGGTTGAATTAATACAATAGTGGCCGTCAACAGCGGGCCAGCGTCGTCCCTCCTCTTTCTCTGCTCTCCGGCGTGGGGCCCGTGCCACGCAGGCGTGTCCCGGACGCGCGCTACCATGCTAGACTTGGCGTGCGGACCGTGCGATTCCGAACACCACGTCGGCGTGGTGGACGCCGCTGCGGGACTTTCGCCTGGTAAAAGCGTATGCCGGATCGTTTCTCGGACCCCAGTGCGGGTAGTCTCACACGGCTGCAACGGACGTGGCCGCAGCTACGCCCGTACCCCTGTTCGTACTGTGTTTGTCGGTGCCCTTGCCCGTGCTGGGGCGGTCGGGTCCGCCGCGCCCATGTGCCTGTAGCGCTGATTCCTCTAAACCACACTAGGTCGCTAGTCGCCTGCTTGCCGCAGGCCAAGCGCTCCCCCGCCAAGGACGCCATGCTAGTCTCACCGTGGGAGAGAAGGTGTCGCTATTCCCCTGCTTGTAGCGCACCGAGCACTCTCCCGTCGGGGACGGCGCACGCTGGGCTCACCGTGCGAGGGCCCAGCACCACCGTCCGTGGTCATCGGGGCAGCCATGCCTACGCCCGCTGCCGCCTTAAGGAGAGAGACCAACGAAGAGAGAAATCCCATCCCCCATGCGAAAAATAGGTCAGAGAGACAACATGCGACAGGGCATCGCGAGCAACGGAGCAACAGCGGCGCGCCTCTTAGCTTCTACTGGCCACGGAGCAGTGGTGCTCCCACCTGTTTAGACTGAGACAGGATCATTAACAGTAAGTTTAGACGGGTACACGATCTTAGATGAGAGTTGTGAGAACAAAACATCAGGTTCTAGTACTAGATCTAAACGGAGATAAGAAGGAGAAATGAGAGTGGGGTAGTATGAACAACCGTCGGACTTTGGTGCAAAGGAGTTGGTGTCGGCCATCGTCTTGGGGTCGATGGAGGCTGCGCACGGGCAGCGACGGTCGAGGACGAGTGGACGATGCAGTGAAGTGACGCCGGAGAAGGAGCAGGGCAGGGTCGCGCGGTGATGGCGGCGGTGACCTTCCCGTCACTGGCTGCGGCCCTCAATCGATCGGGCTAGGGTTGTAGGAGGAAGTGCTAGTGGCGGTGAATCTCGTGTAGAGCGCCCCGGCCTTCCTCCCTTTTTATATGCCACAGTGTGATAGGGGCCTACCAGCCATAGAACGGGCTGGGCTCCTCGATCAGGAGCGGATCAAGGTCCGTTGAGGACCGTTGGGCCTCAACGTGAGGAGATCAATCCTAACACCACCCTCACTCGGAGCAGAAGCACCGGCCGCGGAGTAGCGTCGCCCATAGCCCTCGCTCGGAACAGCAGGCGCAGCAAGCCGCCGAACAGCAGCAAGCCCTTGGCGCCCGGCGGTGATGAGCGGAGATAGAGAGATGAGATGAAATAGACTGAATGGGAGGCACACGAGGATAGACGGATGAAAGGATAGGTCCTGAGCTGCTGTGTTCGAACTCCACTTTAATGTATTTGTTTTGCATTTGTATTTTATTTTCAGGTCCAGAAACTAACCAGCATCCACCGATGCAGCAGTAAAAAGTTTATGTGACCGTGTAAAAAAATAATTTATTTTTATAAACAGCAACACTAAATGAAAACTAGAAAAACTGATATAGTAAAATTATTACTGATTTATCAATATTTTTATTTTCTAAAAAAGGGTTTGCTTTGCCTCTATACTAAAATCTGCTACACGCAAAATGTCAATAGAACTTTTGCAATTCATCATCTTCATCTTCATGTCATTTCAATAGACAATGTTAACAGGATAAACATTTGAAATCAAATAAAAATAAGTTAACTTCAATTATTACTCCCTCTGTTCTAAATTACAAGTTGCTTTAATTTTTTGGTATATCTATTTTACTATGTATGTAGATAAGTATGTTTAGATGCATAGCAAAATAGATGTATCAATAAGTCAAAATGACTTATAATTTAGAACGGAGAAAGTAATAATCAATGTAGAACCCGACAAACTTTTAATTAACATGCTCAAGGATAGCTCGACTCAGAATCAATAAGATACTCTAAGTAGCATTAATTAACAAATACACAACCCAATTCTACAACAAATAGACAAATTGAGAGAGCCTGAGCCAAAATAAAAATACAAGTTTGTACCTTCTCAAATGACTTTTTATTAAAACCAACATATTATGTACTAATATTACAATAATTCTCTTGGTAAAACCATATATTTATTATTTAATATTCTCAAATTCTACGGAATTGTAAAACAACATGTAGAATCCAAATTAATCTACTCTACCAATGAATTGGTGTCTTTAAAGTTAGCCAAAAAAAATAGAGTACTCCTTAAAAAATATCCAAATGGTCTGCCAGCTGGCCTCTGCAAAGCAGGACGCGGCAAGGCCACACCGGTCTTTCTAGTGTCCTCCTATTAGGACAGGAATGGCCAGACAAGCCAGCCCAGCCCAAGGGGATTTGTTTTGTCAATTCCTTTTCCAAGGCATCCAATCCAATCGGTCTAGAAGAGAGATTTTAGGCTCGATTAACAACATTTTTATATACATGGACAGGGTAAGCCTTTCAGATATGAGTTGATGTGGAAAACTAATAATGGGTTATCTCCCATAATCCGACAGATTTGGAAAGATGGACATCAGTGTAATTCAGTTAAGAACATGAAGGACAAATTGTACCATCTAGAGGAAGAACTTAAGTCATGGGGTGAGAAAACTTTTGGTGCTGTAAGAAAAAAACTGAGAGAATAGAAGAAAAGGCTAGAGAAGTAGAGACTTGACCCAAATAGGTTAGATGTTTCAGAAGAGGAACAAAAGACAGTAGCACGCATTATTATGTTGAATTACCAAGAAGAGATAATGTGGAAACAAAGATCACGCATTACATGGTTGCTAGAGGGGGATAGTAATACAAGGTTCTTTCACCAGCGAGCAAGCAAAAGAAGAATGCAAAACAGAATTATAAAGTTGATCCATCCAGTCCAGATGGCTCTGCATGCAAAAATATTGATGAATTACACAGGATGGCAACAGATTTTTATCATAAATTATTTGAGTCAAAGGGTACATCCAATTTATATCGAGTTCTAGATCATGTTCGCTGCAAGGTAACTAATAAGATGGATTAGTTTTTATGTTTCCCTTTTGATGAGTAGGAAATAAAGAATGCTCTCTTTCAGAAGTTTCCAACCAAATTCGTCGGGCCCTGATGGTTTTCCTGCACATTTCTTTCAGCGTAATTGGGGCGTTTGTCTGATGATCTAACAGGGGTGGTGCTGGGAGTTCTTAATGGAAATGAAATACCAACTGAAATCAATGGTACATTCATCATTTTAATCCCAAAAGTCCAAAATCTAGTATCTTTGAACCAATTTCGACCTATAAGTCGGCTTCAACCCGAACCCCCCCCCCCTCGACTCAAGTAATTGAGCTGATTGACCACACTAATATGACATGGAAAGTTAATGTGGTGAGACACTTTTTCCATAATATAGATAGTGAAGCAATCCTCTAGATTCCACTAAGTATGAGGAAATAGGAAGATTGTTGGGCATGGCTCCATGAAAAAAGTGGGATCTTTACTGTTTGGTCCGCCTACAGAATGTTGATTAAGGCTAAAAAGGCTAGAGAAGGTTATTTTGAAAGCAAGGCAAATTGCTCTGATGTTGAGAGAAGTCAGAAAGAATGGAATAAATTATGGAGCATGAAGCTACCATCTAAAATCAAGGTGTTTGTTGGCATCTTGCTCTTAACTCAATACCCACAGCTAGTGTGCTGAAAAGCAGGAATCTAGCAACAACATCAAATTGCAAAATTTGTGGTGTAGAAGAAGATACATGGGATCATTCTTCACTGTATTGCACAATGTCTAGATGTGTTTGGGCATTAGTAGATGAGGACCTTATAGATTTGTTGGCTACTCCGCATATTACTGATCCAGTGCATTGGGTTTCATTCATGTGTAATGTTCCGCAAGTGGAAGAAAAACGTATTCTAGCTACTTCATGGGCTATTTGGAATGCAAGGAGGAAGGCTAGTCATGAAGGAATATTTCAGCGCTTTTTCTCCATTATCACAATGGTGAACCATTTACTTCAAGATTTTGATTTCGTTAAGGGATATGAATTCAAGGAATGTGTTAAATCTCAGCCAAAACCAAGAATTCCACAATGGAAAGCTCCTGAAAGGGGCATATGCAAGATAAACTAGTAGGAAGGCGCGCTCCTGCGCGCTAGCAAGGGTATTGTCAGGGCGTTTTCTATTTTTTTATTTTAATGTGAACAGGGTGGAGGTATTAATTTATAAATGTGAAGGGTAGAAGAGGACAAGATGTTGAAATTTATTCGGTGGTTGTTGGGGCTCTGAGAGGTGCACTCATTTGGGACTGGAAAGTGCCGTGGTGCTGGTGGAAGCGGAGAGGACCGTCTTGAGACTGCTCTAACGGATGTTACCCAAACACAACATGCATTTGCCGGTTTGGGTTGTGCACAGGAGAAGAGTGCGTGATCCATAACCACTGTTCTCCAATAGCAA
This sequence comes from Chrysopogon serrulatus, assembly GCA_015844335.1. Classification (NCBI taxonomy): domain Eukaryota; kingdom Viridiplantae; phylum Streptophyta; class Magnoliopsida; order Poales; family Poaceae; genus Chrysopogon; species Chrysopogon serrulatus. The sequence goes on from JADLZL010007374.1 coordinate 21,111, forward strand.
GACGCAACACTATCCTCTTCCCTTCATTCTCTAGTGAGCTGTGCTGCCTCTTCTCTTCCTCCTGTTGCACAGAAAAGCGGTCGAGCTGGCTGCCCCTACCAAGCTCCACCCGACGAGCAGATTCCAAGCCCCGCAACGGCCTCCTCTTACAGTGCCACTGTCAACGCTGCAGCGCAGTGGCGAACGCAGGAACGCCAAAGCCGCAGCCATAGCCACGAACGCCTTCGTCGGGCAGCAGGGCCGAGTAGCAGCCTCCGACTGTAGGACCTCCCTAGAGCAAGCACTGGCAGTACCCGTTCAGCCGTGGTGGAGGTGCAGCATAGATCCAGGCGAGACGGGGCAACGATGCCACCGACGGCGGGACCTCCACAGACCAGCAGCAGTTTGCGGCGTCCACGACAATCGAGGGCTATGGCAGGAGCGGCGAGTCCGCAGCGAGGCATGGCAACAACACCTCGGCCTCCTGCTCCAGCGCCTTGGACGTGGCGCCAATGCGCCCATGGAGGAGAGGCCACCGCGCATGGCTCCTAGTCGTCCTGGTGATGGTGGGCCTAGCACACCAGCATGGAGACACAAAGGACCGAGAGCGGATGCATATTTGCATTCGGCATTACCTCGCTGGCATTTTGGGTTACGTGAATGCAAACTTTGTTGGAGGTTATTTTTGTGCTGCAAATACACCGTATACTATGCATTTTAGGTATGGGTCATACCATTGGAGATAGGTTAAGGGGATTCTGGATCTTGGAGGTCTGGATCTTTGGAAAGTTGGATTAAGAGCAGTTGTGATGTTATTGTTGTTTCCTTTGCTTTCATTGGTTTTTCTTTCGGAAAGGATAGAACTCGAACATTTGTCGGGTTCCGGACAGCCGGACAGATGTCGTTCGTACGCTCGCTCGTCCCACCGCATGTGACTCCGGGACTCCCACCGCTGGTTCTCTTTCTTCCTTTTCCCCCACTGCAGTACCTCGCTACGGCAGCATGTCCATCCTAACGCTGCTCTCATCTCTCACTACTGCAGTGTGGCCTATCCAACGCCGCTCGCTCGTCTCATCGCGTGCCTCTCAAACTCTCGTCGGGGCAGCTCGCCTGCGCTGCACCCATCCAAGCGCTCGGCTGGCATCCACCACCCCCACCCACCCATCTCTGCGCCGGCCGAGGGAACGCCCCGCGGCTCCGGCGGCGTCACTGAGGGGAGAGGGAGGAGATGAGGTGAGATGAGACGAGGCGCGGCGGCATGGGCATGAGGTGCAAGAAGCACCTGTACCGAGGCCGGTGGCGGCGTCTGCGCCATGTGCCTCCGCGACCTCTGCTCGCGCTCGAGGCCGCGCGAGAACGGCGACAGCGCCCGAGCCCTCGTCACCGCCGCCGCCAGCGCCGGGGAGCCTCGCCCGAGCCCCTGGCGTTCCTGAGGTCGGTGTCGCCGTCGTGTCCCGCGGGAAGTCGGACACGTCGGGCGGGCGGCGCGCTCGAGCACCACCGAGCCTGCTCTTCTTCCGGACGCCGCATGTCGACCCCACCTACAGCGGCGGTGGCGGCGTGTTCGAGGAAGGCGACATAGGCTACAAGTATGAGAAGCGGCGGGCGCGGGCAAGTTCTCCGTGCTCGCCACGCTCTTCGGCCACCACCACCCGTCCAAGCGCTCGCTGGCGTCGCCCCTGTCAGGCCACTCGGCTGCGCTGCCCCCATCCGGACAGGTCGCCGACACGCCATCCCGACTTGCTTGCCGGCGTCGCCCTGTCGAGCTGCTTGCCTACGCCGCCCCTGCCGAACAGCTCGCCAGCGCGCCATCCTGACTTGCTCGCCAGCGTCGGCCCTGTTCGAGCCGCTCCTTCCCCAACCCGGTGTCCTCCCTCATGTCCGCATCCTCCTTCCTATGCTGCTAGTGTCCCTCCCTCGACACCGGCATCCCCCAAACTGAGAGCTCGCAGTGCCCTCAGATCCGATGTCCATGACGCTTCCCGAGCTAACTCTCTTTTTTCTCCCTATGTTGCAATAGTATATTTCAATTGTTTCAATAGTATATTTCAATTGTTTCAGAAGTTTCAAAAGTATGTTTTAGTAGAATCGTATTGATGTTGCAAAAGTAGATCAGGGAATGTTGCACATGTGGTACATGTTGCAATGGTTTCAGAGACATGTTGCATGTGTTTTGTTCGAATGTTTCATCTGTTTTGTTGCAGATGTTCTTGATTTGAATATTTTCCACATATATGTTACAAGTGTTTTATCTAGATGTCGTGTATGTGTTGCAATATTTTTTTAGTGTTTTTAATGTATTTTTTAAAATTTTCAGGTGCATGTTTTAAATGTTTTATTTGTTTTCTAATTTATGTTATATTTATTGTATTTAGATGTTTTAAAACTAGATGTGTGTTGCATCTATTACCTTGTCTTTTTTTCTTTCTCGCCTCGGAGGTAGTCGTGGGAAGGTGGAGACGGCCCCACTGGCACGCGCGCGAGCTCCATGTGCTTTGCAGTGGGCACAACAGGCAAGACGTGAGTGTTTCGAGGCATGACAGGAGGTGCATGTATCTAGAGTTGCGAGACGGACACGAGTTGAGCGGGCCTCCGGACACCCCATATGTCCGGACGTCCGGGCGTGACGCCTGCCCTTTTTCTTTCTACTTTCTTTTTTGTCGTTGTTTGTTATAGGCGGCTGGTTTCTAACGGTGTGTTTTATTTGGTTGTTGGCAGCATAGGCTTTTGTTTCAAGATAGGTGAATTGATATAAAGTTGTCTATTCAATTAGAGAATCATAGCTTAATGAAACAATATATATTATATTAGTTTATTTAAAAAAATTAAGATTCCAAACTATAGTAAAATTTATTATTCCTTAGCTTTAAGAATTGGCAAAACATATAATTTTGCTCAATACTTGTAGCGCAATATTGCTTATAAAAAATTATTTTCTCGAGGTTCCAGTTGTGGGCAATGCTATGCTATGTGCCTAGTGGACCTCGTCCTTATTCTAACCCTCACATGGGGATACGTGGAAGAGGAGGAGGGTGTGGAGCCCATGAGGGGATGTGGCAAGGCATGCTCCCAATGGCTGTGTGATGTGGAGGATGTTGACATCCTCCACTACTGGCGCTCGTTCTCTCCTCACCCTTGCTGCTCGGCACAGAGAAAAAGAGAAAGAATACGAAAGAGGAGGAAAAAGAGACGAAGGGAGGAAGAGAGTGAGAGGAAGGCAAGGGAAGTAGTCCGGTGGCGACCTTAACTCCTGTGGGTTGGAGGGAGGAGCAGGGCGCTAGGGACAACTAGTGCTCCAGCAGTGGCGCAACCTGGTCCTTCTCGGCTCCGGCGGCCAGCTGCGGCAACAACAGCAGGTAGGATGGACTGGGAGAAGGCGACAGAGGCACCACCGCAGCAGCTTCAACTGTCGCGAGTGGAGTAGAGAAGGAAGCAAGAGAGGGATGGAGAAGGGAGGGAGGATCTTGACGGAGGTGTCCAGCCATAGTAACCTTGTCGCTTTTTATAGGCAAGGTAAGGCAGAGGCTAGGACGGCCAGCCTTCGGACACGGTGTGCCAGCACGGGCGTCCCTGGATGCGGCAGCCCCATCACGGGCATGGGCGACCCCCGGTCGCACCAGCCACATCATTGGTGAGCCCTACCGTGGCCCTCTCTCTATGCGAGGGCATAGTCCGGGCTCCCACGGTGTTCGCCCTCTGGCGCGGCGGCCCTCGGCAGCCACTGGCATGAGAGCATGGGTCGAGTGTGACGCCCCTGGTGAGACATTGCGGTGGTGCGTGGCAAGCTCGCCGGCGGGGCTCGTCGAGCCCCCAGTTCAAGTGTCGCACCCCCGGGCGCGTGGTGGTACCCCCGGTGCACGGCCAGAGGTTTGTGCACAGCGACATCGTTGGAGGATGCAGATTGAGTTTAGGGAGAACGATAATGCATGGCCGAAGTCTGTGCACAACGATGTCGTTGGAGGATGTGGATCGAGATTAGGGAAGGGAGCGACGGAAGCTATGGGGCGCGATGAGGACAAATGGATGAGAAACTGTGTGGATGGAAAGGGAAGAAAAGAGGTATAGATAAAAGCGAACGTAGCTTCTGGAATCCTAGCTTTTCTCTTCTTTATATTGCTCTGCTTTAGATTTTATCTGAAGTTATTTGATTCTGGCTAGAATCTGATTTTGCAAGATGCTTCTAGCTTCTCAGAGAAGCCGCTTCTATGAATCTAGACCATCCAACTATAGATCCAGTGGCCAAAATCATTTAAGATGATGTGGACGTAGCTTCTTTTGAGGAGTCTGTGCCAATTTAAAGAGTTAAATATTGATGTTGTTGTTGATAGAGCTAATAAAGGAATTGTGGCTGTTGTATGCAAGAGCAATCAAGGACATTTTCTTGCTGCAAGTACTATAGTGGTTCCTAATATAACTGATCTAGAAACACTAGAAGCGATGCATTGTCAGGAGGCACTAGCACTTGCAGGGATTGTGGAGTCCTTAGATTGACCGTGGCTTCTGATTGTCTAATTGTAATCAATAATATAAAGGAGATAACTCGATGTGCTTATATGATGATCCTATGGGATATTTATGAGATATCTAAATCCTTTGATTGTGTGCACTTTACACATGAAGGTAGAAATTGATAGAGAGGCTCATTATCTTGCAAAGTATGCATGTTCACTTGGAGCTGACCGATATGTTTGGCTTGGTTCGCCTCATGTGTTCATATTCCTACCTTCCTCTCAAAAAAAAGGATTAACACCATTCTTCTAAAAAAATTGACACCTCACGTCAGATAATTTCATTAAACTCATTTCCTCCCCCTTTATCCTATTCTTTACTGGGCCACATACATGTTACTTCGGCAGCCACTTGACACATTACTAGGTCAAATTGGCAGTGCCATCCAGGGAAGAAGAATTGAACTCGGTACCAAATAAGAAAGGTCAATTTTTAAGTGACATTGAAGAAAGACTGATTTATCTCAGTGCCAGATAAATAATCCTCTCTTTTGCTAAAGGTTGGCCTGGCATGGATAACAAAATGCTTGCTAAGTCAGGAGCTAATTTGACTCTCTTGCAACAGCAAGAAAATGCTTGCAAAGTGTCGGGGACCAAAATGAGGGCCCCTTAAGGAAAGCCCAACAAACGCAAACCTTGGCCCAACAGGCCTCCCACTACTACATGCGAGCCACGACTCGAGCAGCCTTTGGAGCAAGTGCACGGCCCACAGCCCATTCGAGCCTACCCCTCTAAGGGCTCGGGCGAGCGCCAATTCTCCGCCTCGCCCGAGCCCCCAGAGCTAGGGCCTCGGACGAACCTTCATTCTCCGTCTCGCCTGAGCCCTCGGCGCCGGGGGCCTCGGGACGAGTCTCCAACTTCCGTCCCGCCCGAGCCCCTGGCGACTAGGCCTCGGACGGGACGCGCCGCCCAGGGTGACGCCGCACTGCCTCGCCACGATCTAGGACAGCCTACCCACTCCGGAGCCTTGGACGAGGGAAGACAGAAGCCCATGACCCAGCCGCGAGCATGTCCACCTCTTGTAAGCCCCCGCCCTCCCCTTACGGCTATAAAAGAGGGAGGCAGGGGTCCGTAGGCTACAGGCACACACAAGCCCGATACTGGCACCTCGCTCAATCATCCACGAGACCTGGGACCCTGTCCCTCTCTCCACACTGCTTGTACACCCTACCTACAAGCACTTCGGTGCAGGATAATACAAAGAACTCCTCCCCCACTGGACGTAGGGCCTTCTCTTGCCCGAACCAATATAAATCCTTGTGTTCATCTTGCACACCATCTGGAGTTAGGGAGCACGCACCATAAATTCGCTCGTTGGTGCTAGGGCCACCAGTTCTAGCACCGACAGTTGGCGCGCCAGGTAGGGGAGCTGTGGGTGTTTCGCCTCTCTTCCCGCCAAAACCTTAGGATGGCCAGCAGACGCGACGATACCACCCGGGGACGTTCCGGTCCCAACTCTCCTCCACCCCAGCCGCTGGAGCCTGGGACCCTGATTTGGTTCGGTGAGCTTGAGTTCGTATCGACTGGTGTCCAGTACGATATGGAGCTCCTCCCGGCCGAGGTTCAGGGACCTCCCGACAAGGCCCCGGTGGACCCATCACCGGCCCGACGCAGGAGGCACCGTGGCACTCGCGCGCCGCCGCCGCAGCCGGACACGCCACGACGCCCGGCGTCGGAGGAGGACCTCACGGCGCTGTGGCTGGGCGACACCCCCCATGGGGACGCTCAGCCGCCGTCGCCACCACGCCAGCCATGTGGCATAGCCAATGCTGCTGCTACGAGCGCAGCGTTGGTCTCCACCGCCATGGAAGCTCGGAGGAGGCGTCCACGCCGCCGGCGGCGCTCCACGGAGCACCCCGATGCGGACATCCCCAACGGATCCATCCATGCCTACGAGGAGTACCTGATCAGGCAGGCGGAGTGGAGCGGCCCAGGCATGCGCTACGTCCACCCGATCTGGCGCTAACTCGAGGACACGGAGCCTAGGGGGTTCATCCCGGAGCACGCCTTCGCCTTCGGCTACCCCGACTCCGACTCCCCGGATGACATGTACGACCCGACTCGCGAGTGCTTCCACGTGGAGGTTGAAGATCTCGGCACCGACAGCCGCGACAGCGACGATGGTGATCGGGATCGTGATCCTCGGCACGCCACTAGGCCCGCCCCGATGGTTACAACCCCAGTGGATCCGGGTGCGTCCCGTCCGCCGGGCCAGGAGCGACGGACCCCATCGCCCGCAGCCACTCCGAGGGCTGAGGACCCACCAGCCACGCCTCGCGAGCCACGTCGACACACCGTCGAGCAGATCCGTGACCTCAGGGCCAAGCTCGACCACGACCGTCTTCAGCTACGGCAGAGGATAAACGCGCTTGAGCAAGGCAACCGCGCGCCGCTCAACCCGAGGCCTGCGGCACGGCGGCACGCCCGCGACGTCCACGAGAGGATCGTCAACGACGAAGGGGGCGAGCGGCCTCCCGTCTTCCAGCGTGCGAGCCAGAACGTCGCCGCCACGGCCCTACTCCTCTGAGCAATGCCGGAACCCTCCACCCCGGAGGGGCGCCGCATCCGCGATGGGATGCGGGGCTACATTGAGACCGCCATGGTCCAGCAGGCCGAGAGCTCAGCCTCACGCCTTCGCGCTTAGAAGGACGAGGACCTCGAGGGTGCCCCCCGGGAAGAGCGCGAGGCCTCAGTCCATCAGGACCCCTCGCGAAGGCCGGCTCGTGAGCGCATCTAGGACAACCGCGGCAGCCTCAATGACGGCGACATGCGCAACATCGTGAGGGAGGCAAGGGCGTGGGACGAGCGACCGCCCGGCCGCGCGGGGCGGCGGGGCGCGGACAGCGGCGAGGACGCGGCAGCGCGAGCCCCCGGGGCCTCGCGCCTTCAGCCGGGAGATCCCCGCGGCGCTCGGTTCCCTTTTCTGTTCCGACAGCCCGCCAACCTCACCAAATACTCGGGAGAAACGAACCCCGGGGTTTGGCTCAACGATTACCGCCTGGCTTGCCAGTTGGGCGGGGCGGACGACGACAGGCTCATCATCCGCAACCTTCCTCTTCATCTGGGCGACGCCGCTCGGGCCTGGTTGGAGCACCTTCCCGCCCACACGATCTTCGACTAGGCCGACCTCATCAAGGTCTTCATGGGGAATTTCCAGGGCACATACGTGCGCCTTAGAAACTCCTAGGATCTCTCTGCCGCCAGAAGCCCAACGAGTCGCTCGGCGACTTCATCCGCCGCTTCTCCAAGAAGTGCACCGAGCTGCCCAACGTGGCCGGCACCGCCATCATCAGCGCGTTCCTCGACGGGACAACCTGCAAAGAGCTGGTCCACGAGCTGGGCCGAAAAATGCCCTCCACCACCAACGAGCTGTTCGAGGTGGCCACAAACTTCGCCTCCGGCGAGGAAGCAGTGGGGGCCATCTTCCACGGCGCCAACGACAAGGATAAGCGGAAGGATGAAGGAGCCGGCGGGCGGCAACCCGCAACCAGAAGAAGACCAAGAGGGGCAAGCGGAGGGGGAAGCAAGACAAGAAGGAGAAAGACTCCGAGGATGATCTCGTCGCTGCCACCGGCCGCAAGGCACCCCGAGGCCCCCCGGGACCTGGGGCGTTCGAGACATGCTTAAGAAGCCGTGCCCCTTCCACAAGTTCCTTGTCAAGCACACCATGGGGGAGTGTGAGCTGGCCTGTCGGTTCTACCAGAAGCTGCCCCCGCCCGAGGACAAGAAGAAGAAGGAGAAGGAGGAAGAAGACAAGGATGACGGGTTCCCGAAGGTCCACGATGTCTTCATGATCATCGGAGGCCTCTCGGCGAACCTTTCCCCATGTCAGATCAAGCGCGAGCGCCGAGAGGTGTTCTCGGTGCGCCCTGCCACGCCGCAGTACCTACCGTGGTCGTCCGAGGCCATCACTTATGGCCTCGACGACCACCCGCTCTATGTACCGAACCCTGGGAGGTACCCGCTCATGGTGGATCCCGTCGTCGGCAACGTTCGGCTCACCAAGGTGCTGATGGACGGTGGCAGCGCCCTCAACATCCTCTACTCCGAGACCCTCAGCCTATTGGGGATGGAGCGCCCACACCTTCGACCCTCCAACTCCCCCTTCCAGGGCATCGTGCCAGGCAAGCGTGCTTGGCCCCTCGGGCAGATCAACCTCCCTGTCGTCTTCGGAATGCCATCGAACTACCGCAAAGGAGGTCATCACCTTCGACGTGGTCGACTTCCCTGGAACCTACCACGGCATCCTCGGACGTCCTGCGTACGCGAAGTTCATGGCGGTCCCAAACTACACGTACCTCCTCCTTAAGATGCCGGGCCCCAACGGCATCATCACCGTTGGCTCCTCCTATGAGCACGCATTCAACTGCGACGTGGAGGCCATCAAGCACGCCGAGGCCATGGCCGTCTCTGAGGCCCTCGACTCCAAGCGCCACGCCGACACCTTCGAGCCGTTCGATGGGGTAAAGGAGGTCCCGCTCGACCCCTCCACCTCGTCCGGCAAGACGGTGAAGATCTGTGACTCCCTCGACCCTAAATAGGAAGCAGTGCTCGTCGACTTTCTCCGCGCGAACATCGACATCTTCGCGTGGAGTCCCTCGGACATGCCGGGCATTCCGAGGGATGTCGCCGAGCACTCCCTTGATATCCGGGCCGGATCCAGACTGGTGAAGCAGCGACTGCGTCGATTCGACGAGGAGAAGCGTAGGGCCATCGGCGAGGAGGTGAACAAGCTTTTGGCGGCCGGGTTCATCAAGGAGGTGTTCCACCCTGAGTGGTTATCTAATCCTGTACTGGTTAGGAAAAAGAGTGGGAAATGGAGGATGTGTGTAGACTATACTAGTTTAAATAAAGCATGTCCAAAAGTTCCTTTTCCCTTACCACGTATTGATCAGATAGTCGACTCCACCTCGGGGTGTGAGCTCTTATCCTTCCTTGACGCTTATTCCGGCTACCACCAAATAAAAATGAAGGAGTCCGACCAGCTCGCGACGTCCTTCATCACCCCGTTCGGCATGTACTGCTACGTGACAATGCCCTTCGGGCTCAGGAACGCAGGGGCCACGTACCAGCGGTGCATGCAGGGCGTTTTCGGCGACCATATCAGCGAAACGGTAGAAGCCTACGTCGACGACATCGTAGTCAAGACCAAGAGGGCTGACGACCTCATCTTCGACCTCAGGATCGCTTTCCAGTGCCTCAATGCCAAGAGCGTCAAGCTCAACCCCGAGAAGTGTGTCTTCGGGGTCCCCGAGGCATGCTCTTGGGGTTCATCGTCTCCAAATGCAGCATCGAGCCCAACCCGGAGAAGGTGACTACGGTGACGAGCATGGGGCCGATCAAGGATCTAAAGGGCATACAGCGGGTCATGGGCTGCCTTGCGGCCCTCAGCCGCTTCATCTCACGGCTTGGCGAGAAGGGCTTGCCCCTGTACCGCCTCCTGAGAAAATCCGAGCGCTTCTCCTGGACCTCCGAGGCCCAGGAGGCCCTCGACAAGCTCAAGGCTGCCCTCACCAGTGCCCCGATCCTCGTCCCACCTGCCGAAGGTGAACCCCTCCTCTTGTACGTCGCTGCGACCACCCAGGTGGTCAGTGCGGCCATCGTCGTCGAAAGGCAGGAGGAGGGCCACACACTACCGGTCCAGAGGCCGGTCTACTTCATCAGCGAGGTATTGTCCGAGACCAAGAACCGCTACCCGCAGATCCAGAAGCTGCTCTATGCGGTGGTCCTGACTCGGCGCAAGCTCCGGCACTACTTTGACGCCCACCCCGTGACGGTGGTCTCCTCCTTCCCGTTGGGAGAGATCCTCCAAAATCGGGAGGTCTCGGGGCGGGTCGCCAAGTGGTCCGTCGAGCTCATGGGAGAGACCCTCTCCTACGCGCCAAGGAAGGCCATCAAATCTTAAGTCTTGGCCGATTTCCTCGCGGAGTGGACCGACACGCAGCTTCCACCGCCCCAGCTCCAGACGGAGTGTTGGACAATGTACTTCGATGGGTCCCTGATGAAGACCGGAGCCAGCGCCGGCCTCCTCTTCGTTTCTCCCCTCGGGGTGCATGTGCGGTACGTAATCCGCCTTCACTTCCCAGCGTCGAATAACATTGCAGAGTACGAGGGCCTCCTGGCCCTTCATCATCGCCGAAGTCCTCAGGCCGGGCACGTACAAGCTCGCCAACGAGGCCGGTGAAGTCTTCAACAACGCTTGGAACATCCAACAGCTACGTCGCTTTTACCCTTAGAATTTCTAAGCATTGTACACACGCTTTGTACCTCTTGCAAAAGAAAAACTAAATCCTTGGGCGTTTTTCCCAAGTCCCAACATTTTGTCCTCGGTAGGACTCAGTGAGACTTGGTTTTGGCTCACCAAATCCAAGCCTCCCTCGGGGGCTAGAAAGGGGGGAACCCCCTCCTCGAAAGCACCCCTCGAAAATCTTTTTTCGCTTCTCTGGCTGTTTTTCGTAAAGTCCTACATTCCCGAAGGTTTTCGCATATTTAGGAAAAGGCACAACCGAGGTTATCCCAAGGCCGAGGGTGGCCGGGCCGCGAGGCCACCTACGCCCAAGCGCTACGGTGCCTCCGCTTGCCGCCCTCAGCCAAAGGACGACTCCAAGTGCCGCGGGGGGGTCGCTCGTTACGAAAAGGCAACGAGGCCGTGACAACTACTCACGCAGTCCTTACCTTCAGTTAAAGAGTGACCCTCGGATGCAAAACACCCTCGCAAGACTAAGTAGCAAATACAAACAGAAGGAGAATGCTAGAGACAACGAAAAAAGCCATTAAGTATAAAGCCTCGACGGGCTAATTCACACAAAGTGTTTCATAAACACACGCCAACGCAAGTTTCTATTTCCATGGGCACTTGGGCCCAGCCTGCAGGATCTACTGGGGGGCGTCCCGGCTGCCGGCGTCTCGGGGCGGCGGCGTCCACGGCCTCATGGTCTCGGGCTGCGGCTTCCACGGTCTCGGGCCTCCGGCACGGGGGAGCCACGGCGGGCGGGAGCCACGACGGCGGTACCCACGGCCCCGACGGCCACGACTCCGACACCCAGCGGCCTCGGCATCACCGGCTTCCTCGGGGGGTGGGGGACGACGGCAAGCGCGAAGGTGGTCGCTGGGCGCGGCAGAGCCCCGCTCGCCTCGGCCTCCCTCGGCGAGATGGGCCAGCACATCGCCTTCATGCCCCATCTCCTCCTCGGCCACGGCGAGCCCCTCGGCAATCCGAGGGAGGTCGAGCCGGTAGTGGGACATGGTCAAGCCACGGCGTGTGCCACGCCAACCCGGAGGGCCTCCAACCGCGCCTCCACCCGGCTGCGGTACCGTGGCTAACCCGCGCCACCCAAGGCTGCTTCCGCCGGCGTCCTCGGCCTCCACCGCGGCCTGACGGCCGTGGCCTCCAGCGTCGGGGTCTCGAGCTCGCCCCTGCGCCGAGTTGTAGGCGGCCTACGACGTGGAGAGGTGCTCCTCCAACTCCGTCACCCTGCCCTGCAGGCCTGTAACGACCCGAGAGTTAGGCCCCAGGACAAGGTAACACAGGCGCGAAGGATGATCTTGGCGTTTACCTCATAGCTGGTCGCGGAGGGTCGCGGCCTCGGTGATCCCCTGCATGACCGCCTCCTTCAGCTTGGAATACTCCGCGGCTAGGACGACGTGCTCAGCCTCGGAGGCCTCTAGCTTCTTGGACAGGGACTTGATGGAGTCCACCGAGCGCGAGGCCTCGGCGACCATCGCCTCCTTCTCCACCCGGAGCTGGTCAAGGCTTTTGGCGTGACCGGCCGCGATCTCCCTGGCGAGGGAGGCGTCCTCGCGTGCCGTAGAGGCCTTGGTTTGCAGCTGGGAAACGAGAAGACGGAGCTTCTCGAGTTCGACGTCCCTCTCCGACACGGCCGTTGTCAGCTCGGCGACCAGGCTCTTCTGCTGGAGGTACTGGTCGTGGAGTCCGGCCGACGCTCGGAGGAAGTCCGACTTCTTGCTCGACGTCTGCGCCAACTCCTGCAACACGCTCACTCTCTTTCCGATCAATCACTGGGAAAGGGCCCCAAGGGGAATGAGGGCAGAGCAGTCACTTACCCGAAGCAGGGGGAGCTCCTGGCACAGCCCTGACAAGATGGTCCGGGCGGCCTCCTCGTAGCGGTCGACACAGTTCGTCACGCTCACCCAGGTCCTCACCTCCTTGGCGTCGTCTGGCACAAAGGCCCCTCGCCTCTCCAAGGCCCCCAGGACGGCTGGCTCTCCGGCTTCGGTGGGCTCCCTGGCGGACGGCTCGCCGGGCGCTCCGGCCGAGGCTGCGGCACCACGGTGGGTGCCTCGGTCACCCGCGCCTCCTCGGCTTCTCCCTCGGCCGAGGTGGCTTCTGCCTCGGTGGCCACGACTTGGCGAGGAGCGGAGGCTGGCTCCACCTCCGCCATGGCCGCATCGGCAGTGGCAACCACCCTTGGGCTCCTCCACCGTCTCCTCGGTGGCGCCGAGAATTCCACCCGGCCGACACGGCCAAGATCACCACGTCGTCCTCCCTCGGCAGGCGGCTCCGCCGCGGCGGCCCGAGGGCCAGCCTTTTCGACCGAAGGCGCCACGGTCGCGCCCTCGGCTCCCCAGACAGGCGCTGCGCCGCCTCTGCCGCGCCCACCGCCGAGGGCCGCTCCACAGTTGGTGGCACCTCGGCCTTCTTTCTCCCCTCGGTCCCGGCCGCCGCATCGACAGCGGCACCGAGGCTCGCGCTCCGCCCCCCGCTTCAGCTGCTTCGGGGGCGAGTGGCGCCTCCGTCCGCCCGCGGCCTGGCGCTTCAGACTGCGGATGGGGATGAAGTGAGGTTAGCAGGCCGAAAAAAAGCGAACATCAAAACCGACGACAAGGTATGAACACCGCTTACCCGCGCACTTTAATCTTGGCACCGGACCGGGACCCTCCCGAGGGCGGGAGCGTCGGGCGCCCGGACAACCGCACGCCTTCCAGAGGTGTCGTGCTGCGGCCCTCCGACCCGTTCTTAGCCCATGCGGGGCTGCTGGGGACAGGCCTCGACGGGGGGAGGACTCGGCGATCTCCTTCCCCCGCGACGTCGCGCCTCCTCTCCGGGGGGCGTCCGGCGCTTGGCGGAAGCGTCGCGCGGCCCCAAGTCCGGCGACATCGGAGACGAGCCTCTCCCGGTGGCCCTTCCGGATGCGGTGCCGTCAATGAGCTGCCGCTTTGCTGGGCACGCGACGTCACCTCGGGGATCCAACCCCAGGCAGCGGCTCAGCTCGTCCTCGTCCCATTCCCCCTCGCCGTCGTCGTCGTCATCGAACTCGGTGGTGTCCGACGGCGTCTCCTCCCGGGGGAGGTTCTCCTGCTCCTGGCGTCGCCGCAGCCGAGCCAGGTCGTCCCTCTCCTTCTGCTTGTGGGCGTTTCGCGCCGCGGCGCTCTCCTTCTCCTTCTTCTGCGCCTCCGCCGGTCGTGGTTGGTCTTCTTTTCTCGCGGCGATTGGGGGCTTCGAGGCCCTCAGCTTCTCCGAGAGCCCCTGCAAGCGCGATGGCGGGGATTAGCGCTGTGAGGAAGAAAGGAATGAAGCACGTGTCGGGGTGGAAGGATGAGCCTTACCAAACTGATGTAGTCCTTCTCCGGCCGCATAGCGACCTTGAACAGCTGTGCACTCTCCATCAACGCCGCTTGCCTCGTCCGGTCAAGGGCTTCGGCGTAGCCCAAGTCTTCGGCCGCCATCCGGGTCCCCTCCCAGGCGTTGCCGGGCCGCATTCGTACAATGCGTACCGCCGATGCATGAGGGCAGCACCAGCCGCTTGTGGAAGCTGGCGATCACCCCCGAGGTGTCCAGCCCCGCTTTGGTTAGGCGCGCCAGGGCGGAGAACACCTTCCTCAGTGGGGTCACCCTCTCAGTGATCAGCTCCTTCCGCCACGACGGCGGCTCGGAGTCGAACACCTTCCCGGTGTAGGCAGGCAGGCGGCCGTCGTCGTTACGGAGGTAGAACCACTTGCTGTGCCAGCCGCGGTTCGAGGTGGCAAGCTTCGCCGGGATGTAGTCCCTGGGCGGGCGCTGGACCTTGGCTGCAACGTGCAGCTGCCCGGCCCTGGACAGCCAACCGTCTCCCCCGCTCCTTCTCCTTCTCCTTTCCCTTCTCCTTCTCCGCCCCCGGCGGAGACTTCAGGAACAGGGAGGCCTCGAAGAAGTACAGCCACAGGTCCCAGTGGGCGTCGATGCCGAGGTAGCCCTCGCACAACGCCACGAAGACGGCCGCATGGGTGATGCAGTTGGGGGCGAGGTTGTGGAGCTCCAAGCCATAGTGCTCCAGGAGCACCCGGAGGAAGCGTCCCACCGGCATCCCGAACCCGCGCTCGTGGAACGACATGAAGCTCACGACGTATCCCGGCGGAGGGCGCGGGTACTGGTGGTCCGACGGCGGCACGATCCACTCCAGCCGATGGATGTCGGTCCGGACGCGCAGGAGCCCCTTCTCGCACAGCGCCACCAGCTCCGACTCCGTCACCGAGCAGGACTCCCAGTCCGCCACGCCGACGACATCAGCTTTGGGTGCCATCGAGGAAGCAGGGGCGAGATAGGAAGACGGCGCGGGAAGCCTCTCTCTCCCTCCTCTCCGGCGAGCTCGAGTTGTTTCTCTGGCGGCAGAGAAGGCAAAGGCAGGGAGAAGCAGCGGGCGTGAAGGGAAGGCCGGCACGGCCGCCGCTCAGGTATTTATACCCGACGCGCTCCCCCTCTTGGCATTTAAGGCGTATCGGCCCACGATACGCCTACTCGATTACACACCGCGCACGACCCAAGGCAACGCCGCACGGGCGGCCACAGCCACACGGGTTCGGCGCGCCGCATGCGTGTTACACGGCACGCCCTCCACAAAGGATTGGGTCACGGGCCGGGGCGCCACCAGGCGCGGCCACAGCGGAAAGCCGCAGCGCCGCACATCACATCCCTCGTGGGACCCACGAACACGCGCGCACGGCAACTGCCACGACGGGGAACATGGGGCCCGCCACTTCTTGCGCGGCGCTCCACATCCCGCGCTGGCCGCCTGAAAAGACGCGCCCACGCCCCGCGACGGGGCGAAACAGGGGTTTCCTTCTCCGCGAAGGAGCCTAGGCGACGGCCCATTTACGATCCAGAGGTACGTGGGCTGGCCCATCTCAGGGTTCGACAGCCACCTCAGGGCAACAGAGTCAGGGGCAGCTCGGACGGCCTCATACACAGCCTGGCCCCGCGCAACCGGGGGCCGTCCTTGCAGCATCCGAGGTCAGCACGGCAGCCAGAGTAGGGGGATCCCGCGTGGGAGAGCACCGAGCCCTCGGGACCCTGGCGGACGGGACCCGAGCCCCGCCTCAGGCATACCGTGCTGGCTCTTATGAACCGCGCCTCTAGGCCCAGTCAACCCCTAGCGAACGGGGCATAGGCGGTTCACTTGGATCCTCCCGTTAACAGCTCACCGGACCTACTCGTGTTCGACACTCGTCGACGATAGCACGACGAAGTCCACCCTCCTCCCTGCGGAAGGGACGCTGAGGTGCGTAAAAACCCAGCAGTTGAGTACCAATCGGGTTCCCCTCGTCGCTACGAGGGCTCGGGGGCTTCCCCAACGAGCGAGCCGATTTGGGAAAACAACTTCAAACCTAGCCAGACCCCCGGACGAGCCGACGGGCCCAGGGGCTCGGCAGCGCGGACCGTTCGTCCACTAAAACATGCACAAGCCCTCGGACGAGTGTTCTCACTCCCCCGAGGCCTCGGGGGCTACACCCGGCGGGTGCGCTCGCACGCCCCCACCGGAAAGCACGGCTCCCGAGACGACCTCAAACCACATCGTGCGAGCTAAGCACAAGCCCTCGAAGGAGTCCTCCAAACTCCTCCGAGGCCTCGGGGGCTACACCCGCCGGGTGCACTCGCGCGCACCCTGTGAAAAGTGTCGATAGCAACCGAGGAAGCACGACCTCAGCCTCTGAACGAGTGCTCCCACTCCTTCAGAGGCTCGGGGGTTACTGTTGGGGACCAAAATGAGGGCCCCTTAAGGAAAACCCAACAAACGCAAACCTTGGCCCAACAGGCCTCCCAATACTCTATCTGATCCACGACTCCAGAGCACTGGAGCAAGCGCACGGCCCACAGCCCATCCGAGCCGACCCCTCTAAGGGCTCGGGCGAGCGCCAATTCTCCGCCTCGCCCGAGCCCCCAGAGCTAGGGCCTCGGACGAACCTTCATTCTCCGTCTCGCCCGAGCCCTCGGCGCCAGGGCCTCGGACGAGTCTCCAACTTCCGTCCCGCCCGAGCCCCTGGCGACTAGGCCTCGGACGGGACGCGCCGCCCAGGGTCAAAGACCGTACCACCGATTTGACGCATATCCACCACCGCCCGTCCTCATCCCGTGTTAGGGGCGTCCCACGCTCTGACAAGGGATGGGCGTCGTCCCGTCCCGGTCCGCGCCGGTGATCATGCTTACGAAACCTCCACAGTGAAGGCCACGTCCGCCACTGTGAGGCACTGTGCTGCCTAACTTCTCTGACAGGTCCCATCGCCGGAACCCCGAGGCGCCATCCACCACGCCAAGGCTACGACAGCCAACGTCACCCCCGTGCGGGGGTGGACTGGACGCCCATTCCAGTCAACCAACAGTCCACTCCGTGCTCTCTGAGCCCGGGATGGGCGATCGCTGCGCCGACGACTGTCCGCGGCTGTTCCACCCACTCCCCGTATGGCGACAAGCTCTGAGGCCCCCCCGAGCCTCGGACTCCAGGCGGGTC
This sequence comes from Chrysopogon serrulatus, assembly GCA_015844335.1. Lineage (NCBI taxonomy): Eukaryota > Viridiplantae > Streptophyta > Magnoliopsida > Poales > Poaceae > Chrysopogon > Chrysopogon serrulatus. The sequence continues at coordinate 38,320 of JADLZL010007374.1, forward strand.
AAAGCTACAGCAGGCTACAGGGCTCCGCCATTCCCTCCGTCACGCTCCACCAACTCCAACAGGGACGTCCATCATTCTGGTTAACAGGACCGAGGAGGTGACCCCCACTGCCTCGCCACGATCTAGGACAACCTGCCCACTCCGGAGGCTCGGACGAGGGAAGACAGAAGCCCACGACCCAGCCGCGAGCACGTCCACCTCTTGTAAGCCCCCGCCCTCCCCTTACGACTATAAAAGGGGAAGGCAGGGGTCCGTAGGCTACAGGCACACATAAGCCCGATACTGGCACCTCGCTCAATCATCCACGAGACCTGGGACCCTGTCCCTCTCTCACACTGCTTGTACACTCTACCTACGAGCACTTCGGTGCAGGATAATACAAAGAACTCCTCCCCCACTGGACGTAGGCCTTCTCTTGCCTGAACCAGTATAAATCCTTGTGTTCATCTTGCACATCATTCGGAGTTAGGGAGCATGCACCATAAATTCACTTGTTGGTGTTAGGGCCACCAGTTCTAGCACCGACACAAAGAATTAAGGTAAATTGGCTAGACAAGCGAACTCAGCTAAGTGACACTGTTATGCTTGTCAAAAGATCCCAGCTTGCTGTAAAATGATGACAGCACATACATACATACTCTACAGCAGTTAGTATTAATTAATCCTAGACTAGATGGAATGACGGATACAGAATTACAGAGTTGGACTAGAAGTAGCCAGGCCTGGAGTGGAGCTGTTGCCTCCTTTTGCCTCCCGCCGCCTCCGTTTCGGCCTTTCCCCTTCCCTCTCCCCCCCCATCGGAGGCCCGCCCGCCCGCCCGACGCAGCCTTCCTTCTACTCTCCTCTTCTATCCCCTACGCGGTCGCGCCACGCGGACGCGGGGACTAGAGCCCCTCCCTTCCACGGGAAGCAGCCAAGCAGGTCAGGCAACGGGAGGCAGCCATGGACTGCTGCTTCCCCTGCCTCGGAGGGGCCAAGAAGAAGGAGAAGCAGCAGCCGGAGAAGCCCCAGATCCGCCCCGCCTCAGGTGAGGTCATCCTTCCCAACCATACTCGACTGGAATTCACGTTTCGTATCATCGGGGTTCTTCTTCCCCAAACTTTGTGGGTCTCTTCTTTCGCAATTCGGTCGTCTTGAGATACATACTCTTCCCTTTTATTGTCCACATATCACTTTCATGATTCGGCCTGGCTGTGTTTTGTATATAGTATATCCAATCACAATCATGCCTGCCCCTCCTTTCGCTCAGCCGTGTATTCTTCTTCCAGTTGTTGATGCAGAGAAACCCAAACAGGGCCTGTCATCTAGTGTGACGAAGCAGGATTCGTTCGATTTCAACAAGGAGGCTGCAAACAAGGGCATTGTCTTGAGCAATGGATATGACCACAACCAAATCGCTGCTCAAACCTTCACTTTCAGGGACCTCAACGCAGCCACGAGCAACTTCAGGGCTGATTGCCTTCTTGGTGAGGGGGGCTTTGGACGGGTGTACAGAGGCTATCTGGACAGTGTCAACCAGGTTTTGTAACTGATGATACGAAGTTTGCTTTAACACTACCACCATTCCCTAATAAGATGAAATCATGAATAGAGTGCTAGGCCTAGATTGTTATCATCAGCAAACATTCCTTGGATGTGTACTCTCTCTCTCTCTCTTTGTGTGTGTGTAAACTAGATTGAATATTGATGCTCATCCAACAGTTCAGCATTACCCTGGCATAAACCTTTCTAAGGGAAAACGCATTAACATGGCATGCCATTTGTTCCATGATAGGTTGTTGCTATAAAGCAGCTTGACCGTAACGGATTACAAGGCAGCAGGGAGTTTTTTGTTGAAATTCTGATGTTGAGCTTGCTGCATCACCCAAATCTTGTTAGCCTTATTGGCTACTGTGCCGATGGGGATCAGAGGCTTTTGGTTTATGAGTATATGCCTCTAGGCTCTCTTGAGGATCACCTTCATGGTAAGCTGTTGAGATCCTGAACTACTGTACTTTACTGTGGAATTTATACGGTTAAAATTCTCCACTCGCGGTCGTGGCTTCTTAATTTACTCAGATCCTTCCCCAAATAAGGCACGGCTTGACTGGAGTACAAGGATGAAGATAGCTGCTGGTGCAGCGAAAGGGCTAGATTATTTGCATGACAAAGCCAGTCCTCCTGTCATATACCGGGACTTGAAATGTTCAAACATCTTGCTTGGAGAGGGGTATCACCCAAAGTTGTCTGATTTTGGATTGGCAAAGCTTGGTCCAGTTGGTGATAAAACTCATGTTTCCACAAGAGTGATGGGGACATACGGATATTGTGCCCCTGAGTACGCTATGACCGGGCAGTTGACCCTAAAGTCAGACATTTATAGCTTTGGGGTTGTCCTTCTGGAGATCATTACAGGACAAAGGGCTATTGACAACTCCCGAGCTGGAGGGGAGCAAAATCTTGTTGCATGGGTAAGCTAGAATGCTGATCGTTTGCTATGTTTTCATCCTTTTCTGTGCTAATTCTATTATTGACGTTGAGTATGGAGAATAGCTCATTGTGCTATCTTCCTCCTGTTGTGAGCATTGATTGTTAATGTATTCTGGAAAATTACCAGATGTCTGCCTCTTAGCCCTGAAGTACTGTAAAACGAGTGTTATCGCTTTGGTATCATATCACCTGAAGGGAAAGCATAGGAGGTTCTTTCAGTGCCTCTATATCTTCCCAGTTTCAGCATTTCATGTTTATGTCAAGCTTCATCTGCAGCACGCCAACACTACAATAATTTTGCTTGCTTTCTCTAATTATGCTGTCATGGTTGATTTGGTTGTTTAGGTGGCATTACTGTAAAGATGCTGTTGAATAAAGAATAATAGATTATGACATGCCAATCACTCTGCTAAATAATAGTGCAGTTTTGGTGCCCAGGGGCCCTGGTGCCCTTGTCAGTTAAAAATCATGTTGCAATGTTTCAAAAATCATCACAAAAGCCGTGTATGTAATAAAAATTGAGTTAAGTATAACCGCAGCAATTCAGTTTAAAATTCATCTTTGATGCTGAGATTAAGAAAATAGAAGTTTCACTGTGAGCACATGATGCCAGGTTGACTTTAGGTGTACTACATACATGATTTTTTGTGTGATGATTTATGAAACATTGCAACATGGTATTTTAGAACGAGGGCGTCAGCTCCCCTGGCCCTTGGGCGCAATATGATTTTGCACTAAATATGCTCTTGCTTTGCTCTGTAAAACCTGTCCATGTATGTCGTTCACCATTAGTGTAACCCTTGTTGATGCTTCATTTCAGGCCCGGCCATTGTTCAAAGACAGGAGGAAATTTTCCCTGATGGCAGATCCTGCACTAGAGGGGCAGTATCCTCCAAGGGGATTGTACCAGGCCCTTGCTATTGCTGCAATGTGTGTCCAAGAGCAACCCAGCATGAGACCGCTGATCGGGGATGTGGTTACAGCCCTTACTTACCTTGCCTCCCAGACCTACGATCCGGAAGCACATGCCAATTCACGCTTGGTGGCTCCAGGGACACCACCGCGGACTAGGACCAGGAATCGAATCCATGGCGCTGCAGATCAGAGAGGAAGTGGCTAACCAAGGTAATGGATAGTTTGGGAAAGCCCAGAATTTTGGTAAGCATCTAATCTAAGATGTGCAAGAGCTGCTGGGGTGCCTGTGGAGATGAAGAGAGAATTTGTCTCATATTGTTAGAATGGTGGGCATCGATGGTCTGTTCAAAAACCTTTGGTTTAGGACCAGTTTGAGATGATGTATCTTAAGAAGTTGGGAATGCCAAGTGTTTCCCCGGTGGATTCCATTGATGAAGGTACCAAGTGATGTACATATATCGTTCTAGAGGACGCCATTTCTGTCTGTGGAATAAACAACACAATGTATATATATAAATGGGAAATTCCATCCTACTCCAAGGGAGTAGTTACTCCTATGTAAATATGTTATATAATTTCCTCAAAAAAAATGTTATATAAGTATGTTATATTGTTATTCTCTTTCTTTTTCTAGTGGCCTCGCTCCTCTCTTGACAACATTCTGGCCGTGCATCCCTCGACGACGGCAGAGGTAGGGCGTGGCGGCCCTGGCCACTCCCCTTTTCTGCGGTCTTGCTCCTCATCCTAGGGCTGGATCTGTGCAAGGGCATGGCAGGCGATGGTGACAGCCAGTCGGGTGAGGCGGCCATGCCCACGCTCCCTTTCCCCGGTGGTCCGGACCTTGTTCCCCTTCCTCGGCGCCGGCGGGCAGCCACTGCCTCTATCTGCGGCCGAAAAGGCGGGCAGCGCGAGGACGCGGATGAGAGCACGCATGTCCAAGGGCGTGGTCTATCTAGAGCTGACAATGGGCCAAGATCCAAACTAAACCCGGGCAATCCAAAGCATGTATATTTGAAAATCAAATCCAAACCAAACTAGACCGTGACTTCAATCATCCACACCAAACCAAGGGCTTATGGTTCAACCCATTAAAATACATTTTTAATCCACTAATTCGGCTGGCAACTCATGCTATTGGGCATGCAAAACAAAAAAATGACAAATAGCCCATTTTTGTCCTTTCTATCGATGGTGTGAAAACGGTAGTGTTGAAAGATGAGCATCACCGTCCATTTTCACCGATACGAAACTAGGGGTGATGGAGCTTTTATAGGCTGGTGGTGATGCTCTTTTTTTTTTTTTGAAACTCGGCGGTAATGCTCTTTGTGTAGTAGTGAATAGTTTTACCTATTTTTTTCAACTATTTTACTTATGGAATCATCAGTCATTTTTGTCCAAAAATACTAAATAAGAGCATCTCCAATAGCTTATAATATTTTCTTTCCAACCACATAGTATTTTTCAACACCCAAAAAGATATTATTAGAAGGAAGTAAACTCATCAATCAATTAGATGCAATACTTAGTCAATCATTTAATTAGATTTTGCTAATGATAACCAGGTCGACATGGTGTATGCGCCCTTTGTGAAACGCTTAAGGATTTCTTCACTGCAGTGAAGCACTACGACATGACACAAGCAAGGACTAAACTAAAGTAGTGGACGCGTGCACCAATCAAATCCAACCACCATCTATAATTTCTTCTGTTAACTCCGCACATTGTGTGCAATAACGTAACTGCAGGAGCTGAACAAGATAGATGCCTACACAGCGATCTGGGGGGATCTGTCTGCAGCTTGCTGCCATGATGAGCAAGTTCGGGGTAACGTCGGTGCTCTTTTATTTATAGTATAAGTAGTAACAGGCGGGGACTGACTCAACTTGTATTTGCAGATACAAAGCCCGGTAGTCTGAATGTCTGATCTGATCTGATCATCCTCAGGGAGGGGGGCTGCTCAACATCTTCATGTCAGGCGTTTCATGTTGTATGAGTTGGAGTAAATCTCAACTGAATAAGATGTGTATTTTTGTTATAATGTTATATTCACACTGTACGCATCTAGTATTCGCCAATAATATGCCTAGTCTATTTATCTGAACTTCTCAATCAAATGAAATGAAATGAACAAATTACCATTCCAAACAAACACAAGCTAAAGTCAGACAAAACCTGCTCTTAATTGTACCCTGGGAAACAAAACTACCCCCAGGTACAAGAAGATCAACGGTGATATAATTAAGCTCTCATATCTGTTGATTGGAGATGAGCCAAATTCGAGCTGCTATACCACATGCATCCTTCAACATCTTTTTCACTACAAGTGCAAACAATAGAATCATGTCAGCTACTGAAATGAATACGTTTCTGGAACTTGAGATACAAAAAGAGCACACTCACACACCTCACAAATCGCTGAACTGTTTCTGGAGTGTGGGATTGATGCATGCAAATATTGATTTCTTCTTTCGCTTTGTTCCAAACAGGAAGTTCCGCAACGGTACCCTTGTCCTACGTGGAAAATGCTTGAACTGTTTCCCATAGCTACTTTCAGTCTCTGGCTGCGACAAGCGTTGGGATGAAATCTCAAAACTCTCACGTAACTTCTCTAGGGCATGGCTAACCTTGGCTTGAAGCCTCCTCATTCGTTCTGATGCTACCTGCAGTTCATTCTCAATCTTGCTGTTAGATTGCTGCATGCTTAGGACCTCCCCTTGAAATTTGGCAGCTTCATATGGTGTAAACAACTTGGCTCTGTCCATCTCCAAGCTACCACGTAGGGCTTCGGCTATCTCCTCTTGCAGTCTGCAAAGAGATGCAGACTTAAGCTGCACTTCTTGACCGAGAAGCGCGTTCTGCTCAAACCATACATTCAGTTCAGTTCGGAGCTCTCTCAACTTCTTTTCAGCTAGTTCAGGTTCTGCTCGAGTATCAGGTTCTACAGTCTTATCTTCTTCCATGTTCTCCATTTCATTCTGCACCTCCTGGTATCTTCTGTCAAACTCCTCCATGTGATGGCAAGACATGCTATACCTTACCAGGAACTGCAAATTTTCCTCCACCAAAGCGTCAATGTCATTTCTGAACCTCACTTCAAAAAGTGACGTGTTGTTAGGTGCCTCCATGTTGCTAGAGCTGCTTTCCTCCACAGTTGAAATATCTCTACCCAAAGTGTCATTTGTTCTGTCAACTTGTCTAAAAGATCTCACACTTAAGGAACCATTCGAGTTACTACCTGCTTTAATGGGAGGCATCTCCGAGGAATCCAGGAGATCTCTTAGTGACCGAATCTCAACATACTTCATGGAATTTGCATTCCTTAACTCCCGTATAACTGCCTTTGTCTCGTCAAGATGCTCCTGGTTTTTCTTTTCCAGTTCAGTAAGCCTTCTCTTTGTTTCTTTGTAGTTCCGCAGAACTGAAGTATAATCAGCTAGTAGGATTGCTTCTCTACCTTCAAGCCCATCAAGAAGAAATTCTTGCCAGCTAGGTACAAATTCCTCTCCCATCAAACCAGACTTTTCACCCTGACTCCTTCCTCCATGGTTGTTCGAGGTAGTTGCTTCGCTTGCAAGCTCTTTGCCATGTGAATTCTTCTCTAAGTTTGTCAGAACTTGCTCAAAATCTCCAGCTGTCACACAGAAAGAAGTTTCATCCCTCACTTCTGAGGAATACGTCCTGTTCATATCTTGGATATCATCAACATGATCTAATGAGCAGTCATCCGCTTTAAGCAATCCAACATGGCTGCATTCATTCAAACTTCCAAAATTTTGTGGCTCATTTAGTTGACCACCGTGGTCTGGCAATTCTTCAAAAGATTGTGCTTCATTTGCATGACCCAAGTGCAGGCTCTTATCGGCACCACCGACACATGTACCTTTCGGCGATGAGGATTCGTCTAGGGAATCTTTTTCCTTCAAACTGTACAAGTCTGAGGAAGCAATTGGACTAATCTGCCCACTGGTATTTTGTGATTTACTATCTACATGTCCTTCCTCCTGGAACACAACGTCCATTAATGACTGAGAAGCTTCATTGGAGCCATATTTCTTGTCTAAAGTATCCATATTACCTGAGTGGAGGAGATGAGTCTGCTTGACTATTCCCAATGGATATTCACCTCTCACAATTTCGTCTTTAGGGAAGTTTCTACTTCCATTCTCATTTTCTGATGAACCCTGGAATACTTCTCCTGATGAGCTATCAACATTGCTCTCACCTGAATCACGAACTCTATTTTCATTTTCTGAACTGACAAACAGATTAATATGGTCCCCAGAATGTAGAGACAATTTGTATGTAACTTGTGGCATTAAGCAACTCCCAGGGATTTTTTCCTCATTAGCATTCCTCAAGTCATGGATGTCATCATTACCATTAACATGAACCACTTCCGAGACATCTTCTCTATCTTGGCCCAAACTATGACTTAGAGTTGGTGCCTCTATGTCTCTGAAGTCCCCACCCTTGCTCTCTTCTGTAGACTGCTCCAGGACCACATCTTTTGAAGCCATTGCACCATCCTCTACTACAGTTGACAAATTGTGCAGGTCTTCAGGGCCAACAGATCCAAGTGCCTTTGAGATATTAATTATACAGCTAAAAACTTCAGAAAAGCCTATTCTTACAGAGGCTTCTTCCTCAATAATTGATCTTTCAAGAACTCGGACTAAGCTAAACTCATCCTCTAATTGCCTGATTTGTTCATTTAAGTCACTTTGGTCATCACGAAGTGCCATCTCGTCTTGTAACTCATCCAATTTATTCTTTAGGTGCTCATTCTCTTGTATGAGTTGATTAATTTGAGCTGTCTGTTTTGGGAACTTGAGCTCCAAGTTGATGACTTTATCAACAAGTTCATCAACATTCTCTACAATCTCCTCCGCAGAGGATTCAGAACTACTGGCAAAAAACTTGTCAAGTTTCTCATATATGGGCTGCAACTCAAGTATTGTATGGTTAACTGGGTAAGACCTTGCATTCACTGACATGCCTGTGCTGCTTGCCTGTCTTGAAGATGTGCCGGTGTTGCCATCCATAGCATACAGCTGTGCTCGGAGAGACTTTGTTTTTTCCAACTCCGCGGCTGCAAGCCTGATCAACTCCTCAAAATGATGTAGAAGCTCAGAAGTGGTTCCCTGACAAGATCTAAGAGCTGTTATTGACATCAAGACACGGGCTTCATCATCTCCGATGGCTGCATGTGCATCGAATTTGTCCTGAATAACACAGATTTCCTTCTGTGTATCTGCAATCTGCTTCTCGATCTCCCAGTACCGAGCAATACCACTCTCGTAAGAACTCTTAACATACTCTTTCTCGGTTTGCAGAACAAGTATAGCTTTTTGAAGTCTGTCAATCTCTTCTCGTGCCCCCTTGGTGCTTGTGTGTGGATCGGAGGGTAGCTTGTTCCACCCTGACAGACCTTGTCCCTTTGCTTTGAGAATCTCTTGGACTGTGGGCTTATGTATCCTGTGAGAGTTGATTGGTGTGATTGCTTTGGGGAAATCAGGATCCTCCTCTTCTAACATTGCGTACTGAACCTCTTCTGGACAAGAGGTAGCAATGGTGTGGTTGGCCTTATGGAGCTCCTTGGATATGTGGTCATAGCGTTCGACGAGAGCTCTGTAAGCCCTGTAGAGTTGCTCTACATGGCTTATCACCTCTGGTCTGGTGTGGTAGTACATCTCGGCCCTCTTGCCAAAGGAATCGGCTTCCTGTCCGAGGAGTTTAAGCATGATCTTGACTCGATTCTCCATATCTGCACATAACACAAGATGGGTCATCAGAGAGTTGAGGTCTTGCGGAGAGAACACTGATAGTTCAGAGCAGGAGACGAATGAAGAACATGTGGGAATCGGAAACGGAACCGGAACTGACCCTGCAGGTTTGCGTCGAGCCATTTGGACTGGGTGGTCCGGATGTGGCTCGCCCACCACCACGAGTAGGCGTTGCTCGCCGCCCGCTGCAGCATCTTGACATGAATCACCCCCGAGCTCCGGCGCTCTGCAATTGATCGGATCGGATCGGATTCGGATCCCCTCCTTCGTCTTCCTTATCTGATCCCCATGCTGAGACTAACTTGAGTCTTAGAGGAATGGAAGATTCGTGGTCGTGTAGAGAGGAGACTAATCTTCTTTCGCCTGGTCCGCTTCTCTCTTTCTTGGCAATCAGCTAAGATGAGGAAGGCAGAAAGTGAGATGGGATCGGATGGGATGCCTTCACCGCGTGCAAAGCAAAAGGTAAGCTAAAGCGAGGCTGGGTGGGCGGTGGCGTGCTCAGCAGTCAGCATCCAGCAGGTGAGCTCTTCTCTTCCTTGGGATCAGGAAACAGGCGTGGGGCCATGGGCTGATGGCAGATCTCATCCCATACTCAGCATAGTTTAGTTGAAGTCAGGCTCAAAAGATTCGTCTCGTGATTTCTGTATAATAATTAGTTATTTTTTATTTATATTTTGTTTGGTTATCTATTGGAAACAGACTTTTCAACTAACTAGGCTCTTGATTTACAACCCAACTGTGTAATTAGTTATTTTTTTTTTATTTATATTTAAAAAGAAACAATTGATGTTAGCCTTTCATGTAACTAAACAAGGCCTTAGTTGAAGTCAGGCTTCTGTATAATACAACTTAAGTTTGTTTGGTTATCTAGACAGACTTTCTAACTAGGCTTACACAAGCCAAAAAAGAGATAGTTAGCCTTTCTAGAGACGCTCGGGAGGGTCAGCCAGACAGAGCCAGGGGTGAATTATATCACCTTCCATGCACATCCCTCGACACCCCTCCACGCTGGCGCCGCTCATCTCTCCCCTTCCCAGCCAACCTTTCTGGCACGGATGTCCAAACCTCTAGCCTCCAATCACCAACGATGAGCTCACGTCACGTCACCTGGTTCAGGTCGCCCCAACAAGGAGCTCGTCAACTTCCCAACATCCACCACGCCTCCATGCTCACACTCCGCCGGATCCATGCTCCTCCACTCCATCAGATCCACCCTGTCTGATTCATGCTCCTCATGTGTATCTCTATGCTTTGGCTCACGACAGAGTGCTGTTTTTGTTCGTGTCAACGGATTGGAGTAGCAGCAGCGCGATGGCTGGACGACGTGAAGAGCAGCGGTGTCGAAGGAGGAAGGGGAGGTCCAAGCGGCGCTACTCCCCACGAATAAAAGGAGTGGGCGTCCCCAACAGCTCGCAGCGGCGACACCCGCACGAGTCACACTCGTCCGGTGCTGGAAGGTCCTCCGGTTCCCACTCGTGCTAGCGAAGTGGAGGACGAGCGGTGCGGTTGAAAGCTCTAGTTTGGTTTTGATAATTGATGAAATCTATGTGTACTAGTCTTTGTCATAAGTGATTTGTAAGATAGATTGATACAGATCAAGTGAAAGAGCTAGATGATAGACATTGATGATCAAGTGCTCCACATTTAGAAAAGAAAAGAAAAGGAAAATGGACTCAAGGCAGGCATATTTGATAAGAGCTATTTTGTTTGGCCGATTAAGACGTAATAGAGTGCATGATCAGATTTAGGATAGATAACCATATTATAAAGAAAGAAAATATTTAATAGCAATGGTTATCTAGTGCCACTAAGTATGTGTCTCATTTGCATATAGAAATCGCTTAGTGATGTGGTGAGATGCTTAAGAAAACCCAGCGAAAATTATTTGTGGAAATGCTAATTTAAATGCTTAATTTATTTTGGTATTGGTTGAAAAATTAGCACTTAAATTTAGTAGAAAAGAAAAGAAGAAAGGAGGCAGTTGGATCAATTGCCAGTTCAATCAGAATATTTTTTAGGCAATGTCTCTCTATTTGGAGTGTGCTACTTCTTTCGAATTTGTCTAGGATAGAGCAGTTCTTGCCGGAAATATTCATACCCCGAGCTAAAAATTTACTTAAAGTTAAAAGGAAAAGGCTTGAGGAGCTGCTGTGCTTGTGTATGCGTAAGAAAGGCCACCTACTGCTCTTATGTTTTGGTTGTTAACCAAATAGAAATTAATTTTTTAATATAAAGGAGCAGGGCGTGTACTTCTATTGGCTGGGAAGCTGCTTTTTTTTTTTTGAGAATAACCGGGATTGTATTATATTAATTAAGGTTTACATTGCAACTCACAAACACACCCTTGAACAAAAGAAAATTACATTTTGGTCCACACAAGGGGCTCCGGTCTTCTTAAATCGCCCGGCGAATGGAGAAGCTTCACGATGAAGCTCGTGGCCATAGCCCATCCCGACGAAGAAACTTCAAGATTTTCCATTGGCACCACAAGTAGTATGCCCAGAAGAACACACCGTAGGATCGTTGAACGCCCAAGCCATAAAAGATGGCCGCTGGCCATCTCGCCGCCAGGGAAGAAGGGAGTTGACACCACAAGCATCACGAGGCTCCCCAAATCGACAGATAGCGAAGCAACCGAGAGGGAAAAAGAGCCCAACCAGTTGCAAGTAAACCACCACCCGGATTCTCCAGCATAGTGGTAGACATACCTTCCTACGTCCTCGCCGGAGAGGGCGACAGCGCCGGCGCCGGACTCGAGGAAGCCGAGGAAGGGACAAAAGACCTCACCTAGGAGGTAGCAGCCGCCTGGCCCTTCATCGCTGACAGAGCGCAGACCGACGAGGCGGAGGAGGGACCGGCGAAGCTTATTCCGGAACAGCGGCGTCGCCTCCATCAGTCGCACACCGCAGGGACCTAAACTACCTAAGCAAGGAAGGGAAACAGCCACCAGCCGCTGGATCCGCACTTCCCCCTGCTCATCGGCACCCTGAAAGACACCGACGGCAAGAGAAAAACGGCGGATCCGGCGCCGGGATGGAATCGCCTCCGAGTCGCCCGTGATCTACTGTAGCATGGGGAAAGAAGACTCGAGAGGAAGAAGTGGCTGGGAAGCTGCTGGTAGCTGCTTGTTTCTTGCCGTTTGGAGGCCGAACAGTGGTGGTCTAGTGCTGCTTCTCGCTTGGGCTTTGCTCACCCGTGTGGGCCGTGCGGCCTGCTGGTAGCACCGGCGCTCTGGTCGCTTTGCTTGGCCAGTCCGTCGTGACGCAGATTAGGACAGCCGCAAGGGTGTGCGTGTGGAGTGTGGTGCTGCTGTGCAGGTTAGGCGGCGACGATGGCAAGTGAGGTGCCCAGCTTGGTGGCACTGGCGCCCAGGCAAGGCTTCCCAAGGCTAAGGAGCCTGTGCTTGCTGCTGTTTGGGGATAAGGACTCGGGCAACGATTTACCCAACTGGCTCATCCGTGCTTAGTTCATCGAGTCTGTAACTTGAGATTAGCCAAGAGTTGCTAGGTGTGAAGTTCTCTGTGCTAAAATTTTATTCCAGATTTATGTGTTATATTATATATGTATACTTGTCCTAAAAGGAAATATCAATCCTTGTTCTAGTAGCAGCTATTTCTCTTGCAGCCTGGACATTTTACCTATATTTGTTTGATGTGCAAAATCAGTACAACTAAGATATCTATTGTAACACCTGTATTTTCACTAACTAGGTAAAAATGCCAGTTTAAGGATTATTACGCGATAACACGATGCTTTCTCAAATAATGACCCTAATTGGCGGAGCCAGCTTTTGTCCAAGACTAGGGCCTCTAAGAAGTTAAAGTGGTTGTAGAGATTTTGTAAGTCCATCATGCATATCACTAATTTCAATTTTCATTTGAAAATCCAATTGAACAAACGTTGAATTCGAATTCAAAACGAATAAAAAATTGAAAAGGGGCAAACCGAGAGCTCACAATTGCTCGCTGAAGTGCTGAAGCTGGGCGGAAGGCCTTATGGCCAGCCGGCTAGGGCAGGGCTGCGCCGTGGCCGCCAGAGACCTGGAGGGCGTCTTGGCGGGGCTGGTCAGCCGGTGACCAGCGGCCGCCGGCCAGCATGGTCACGTGGAGGTTTGTGCAGCTGTGCGGGCGGCGGTTGTGCTCTCGCCTGCTCGTCTGCTCGTTGGCATGGCCGCCAAGATGTGGAGATTGGCTAGGGCCAGGCGCGGTGGTGCCGGGCGGGGGAGGTGCCACTGTGCCAGGCACCCTTGGTGCGGTGCGGGGCAAGCGTGCGAGTGTGCTCGCGGAAGCTGGAAGGGCAGGGAGGCAGAAAGAGAGGCCAGCTGAGGGAATTTTTTTTTTGTTATTGGGCCTTAGTCATTGGGTTAATATTTACAGGGGGGTATATGATGCTCTTGGGCCAACGACTAAGCTCCGCTCCTAACCCTAATCAAAGTGTTGCAACAGAACAATAGTTAGGACCTTACAATAATTGGTTGAATTTTATAAGAAGGCATTTAATAAATATTACCTATAATACGCTCCATCACATTGTATTAGAAATATTTTCTATATATCCATTGTATTTCTTCTTTGACTTCTGTATCTGTGGATTTTAGTACACCATATCATCATAAATTGTCTCTTTTCATCTAAAGGGGGAGGGTTAATACAAAAGAACTCAGCAAGCATATAATAGATCAAATGAAATGCATATCCATCTATTTATCATCATATTCATCCTCTATTATAAATCATTTATCAAAAGTTGCATATTTTAGAAAATAAGTTCATAAATCTAATATCACTCATATAGTGACACAGAGCCTCCTATAGGCTCCTGTACCAAGAGACATGACATAAATTTATGGTTTAATCCTGCACAGATTTATATTACTTTACCCATGATTATTCTAACCAATTTTCTATCACACTTCCTCCGGTGCGACTCATGGTCAAGACACCATGACTTCCCCACTTCCGTAATTATATACATCCACATCTACTCACGTGCGCTAATATATGCGCCTGGGTGTACTTCATCGAGACCTAGTTGGGGATTTCATCATCCAACCCTCTCCAAACTTACCATAGAGAGTAAATAACAACTTTCATGGGTACCGGGCTCGGCTCGTCCTAGACGAGTTTATGGCCGATACGATTTAATACGGCACACAGAATGAGTGAGAAGGGTTAGTCCTTATATATTTGTAATCAAATGTAGAGAGAGTTTGACCAGCCCAAATTCATCATCACATTCCATGTATTCTCTCTACACCGACTAATCAATTATCCATCATCATCAAGCTCATTCAATTTAACTTAGAAAATAGATTTTGATGCAAGTATTTTCAGAATAATTTCATTTATAAAAATCTACATGACTTGCCTGCCCTTTAAAATGTCACTCTGGGTCCTTCTGTATACTCCAACTGTCCTTCAATATTTTAGCATGATTCCTATAATTATAATATTCTATTGAGCTCTTTTATAATGATTGGAAAAGTATCACTAGTACTTCCAGGTATTTTGATTTTCTTTTATTTAACCGAGGGTGACCATTCTTTTGGGTATAATAGTAATTGGTTTCCATTCATCGCGCACGACAGCATACACTTCACCTGTCCTTGGCTCCTTGGCTCCTTGCACAAGCTCTACCTCGTGCCTCTCGCTCCAACTAGTGGTGTCCAAGAAGACGATCTTCCTCTCATTCCAGCCGTACGCAGGCATGCATCCTGTGCTAGTGGCCGTGAAACCTGTCCCCGGTGACCGGCGTGCAAGAAAGATGAGAAGAGATCGTGGCCATGTTCTAGTATTCTCTCATCTTCCGCCGCATTGAAGACCCCGGACCCCGGGCCCAAACCCCCATTGAGTTTCTTCGACAGTGACATTCGAAAAGAGGAATCTCATTCGCTGATCCATTCTTTCTAAGCCAGGCTAAAGCTCGTACGGAGGCCAGCTTTGGTCTGGCTAAATCCAAAAATAGAGAATAAAACAAAGACTAAGTTGGCTCTAACACATTAGGTCAAGGGTTGACCACTCAACCAAACAGACCCTTTTGATTAGTGCGGTTGTTATGTTAGCGGCTTAGCGATCCTTGATTGGTGTGGTAGCTGTGGCGGATATTATCAGATATTTTGTTTAATTTGTTTATAACTTGTTATTTTTTTATTATAATATATTATTTTTTATCCTTGTAGAACTATAGAAAAAATTTTAACTTGTAAGTTGTCTTCGAGTCAGCACATATATTAATTTTGTCCTTATATGACTTTAGAAAAAAACTGTGACATGTTAGTTGTGTCAATGTTATATATTAGTTTTTGTGTCATCGTCTAATTTTAGGACAAATGTGTAACACACGTGGTGAGAATGGTGATTGGGCTTGGTGGAGAGAAAGGGGGAGAGGAGGAGGGGGCGGCAACACTGCGGCGGCGACAGGTAGAGCGGCGGCACCTAGGACGACGGCAGCATGTTTTTGGTAATTAATGTTGGGAATTGCTAGGGTACTCCCTTTTACAAAAATTGCATGAATCTCAAAGCAGGGATTAAAGGAATTAATTTTCTTTATTAATTTACACCTGGATCCGGTTGGCCCATCCCGAGGTGAGCCCAGATCCAGATGGGAAGTAACGTTTGCCGTTAGTTTTTCCCGTTCACTCAGCGTTCTCTTCCTTCTCACTCACGGAGCAGCTCTCCATCCCGAGTGATGGAGCAGCGGCGGCCACCGTCGCCCAATGTGCTACCAGCCTTGGAGCTGTACAACCGGACGTTCAAGAAGAAGCACGCCGTCATGCCCACCGTGTGCGCCGCTTTGGCCGGTTGAAGTGTCAGTGACAGGCAGCGGGGGCGGCGTCCATGTCCATGCACGTCACCCTTGGGCCCCTCGGTTGTGAAGCCGCAGTTGCCGCAGCCGCCGCCACCGCTGAACCTACACCTATCGATGGCCGGTGGAGCGTCTCCCGTGGCCGGTGGCGGCGGCGCGAGGGCCGGTGCCTACCATAGCGGTGGGCAGAGGCGCCGAACCTCCTTGCTGCGCTGCCACTGTTCGGTCACCCAGTGCGTCGCTGCATGTTCGCTCGGGGACGGGAGCCGCCGCGTTGCTGAGAAAGGAAAGAGAAAGCCAACCGAAACGACGGACTAACGGAGACCTACAGACGTTACTTGTACTCTGGACTCAGGTTGGACTCGAGCTGGGCTTGGACGGGCTGGGTCTAGGCGGGATCCAAATGCAAATTAATAAAGCAAATTAATTCCTTTAATCCCTGCTTTGAGATTTGTGCAATTTTTTCTAAAAGGGAGTACTGGATCAGTTCTCATTAATGTTTATTTTAAACCGTCAACTTAATGCATAAAAGATGTCATCAATGGAAAGATACGGGTTTGAACTGACGATTTCCACCAGTTTTTGTGATTTTTTATTTTCTGCAGGGTTATTTCTGGAAGGGTAATTATGCTGACATTTTCAAAGGAGGAGTGGAGTTTTGATATTCTTCGCCCCAATTAGTCTGCATTGCAATAGTTTTTTGATCAAACAATCTTTCAACAAGACATTGGAAATATGAAATTTCTGCAAAACTTTAGCTTTAAATTTAGGAAAGTAGACCCAAGTAAACTTGTTGTGATCCAATGAAACTAATAAAATATTTTCTTCTTCCAACAGAATTGGGTGAAGGAGCCCAAACATCAGAAAAATTAAGTTCCAAAGGATAACTTGACACACTAGATGACCTAGGACAAGGTAGCTGATGGCTCTTGGCCTATTGACACGCATCACAAATTGATTCTTTGCTAGAGTCAACAAGACATGGCAGACTATTGCTATTAACAATTCTTCTAACAATAGGAAAAGATGGATGGCCTAAACGACTATGCCACCGTACAAGGGATGGCTTATAAACACTCAAGATTTGCTTTGTTGGTGGTCAAGGAAGAGGGTAGAGTCCCTTGTGACATCTTCCCTTAAGAATGGTGCCCTTCGTTGCCTGGTCTTTAACCAAAAAATAATCAGGATGAAATTCAAGAAAGCCAGAGTTATCTTTGGCAAATTGATGAACAGAGACTAATTTTTTCACTTGTAGAACATGAAGGACCTTATTTAGATGCAAACTAGAAAGCAACATGCAGTGTTGCAGCGCCCCTACGAGTACTTGCGATTTGAGGCTAGCTTTGATTTGGGCCATGTTTGTCTTTTACTATATAAAAACCCGATACACATAATTTGTGGATTTGGCTAGGGTAAACTTGAAAGGACCTTGATGTCACCAAGGAGGTCTAGAGGGGGGTGAATAGGCCTACAAAAATTTAGCTCAAGTAGAAATCAAAATTCAGGCCGATGTTGCCTTCTTTTGAGGTCAGCACTAACTCCCTGCAATCGTGAGTACAATATAGCCCAAACTTTGAGAATGTATACTAGAGATGCTCAATAACGACCCTGCAAAAGCTCAACTCAAGACTCAATAAGATTAGAGTGCGGCACTGCCGCTCCTATAGTGCGGCACTCCCTCACCTGCACAGAAGGCATTTAGCACAATTCAATTGGCTGTAGGAAAGAATTTTGCTAGGAAAGCAATTGAGCTGAGGTCCCAGGTAGTGTCCTTTGTCTTTGTTGGTGTAGAACCACTGCTTAGCTTTCCCCAATAGTGAGAACAAGAAAAGACGGAGTAAGATAGTATCTCTTGGTACTCCTCTGATCGTGAAGGTGCTGCAGATTTCTAGGAAGTATTGTAAGTGTGCACTTGCATCTTCATGAGCTTTTCCATAGAATTGGCTGGCTTGAACCATGGTGATGAGAGTAGGCTTGAGTTTGAATCCATTCTCCCCAGTGTTGACTGCTGATCCAGTCTGGATGTTTGCTATTGTTGGTGCAGAGAACTCACACAGTGTCTTCTTAACCATGTCTTCAAACACAGGACCTAGGTTTTCTCCTATTTGCTCTTCTGTTTGTTCTTCTACTTGTTCTCCAAATTCTTCTTCCAGTGTTGGAGCTGGCTCATCTGAAGAGCTAGTTTGAGCAGTAATGGGTGTTCTTGATGGTGACTCGAATTTGTCCCTTGCTGCTACAAACTTCTTCTTTCTAAGGAGTTTCTCTGGATTGTTAGTGAAGTTCTTTGGAAGAGAAAAACCATTCATTCATCACTCTGCATAAGATAAACAAATGATAACAATGAAGGGTGTACCTGTTTGAGTTAGAGATCGGTTAGTAATATGACTTTATCCATATTGTATATATGTTATCAATATTTCTTATGTTTATAGTGCCTTCCCAACAACGGCGCCAAAAAATGCTTGTTGACATTTCTAACGTCATCACTAAAAATAGAGATAAAACCTATCCCTAGCAACAACGCTAGAAATGCTCGGTGTCAAATTAACTTTGTCATTAGCAACTAGCCACTTATTTATTACTAATATTCTTAAGCATGAATTAAGTTGTCATCCTTGATTATAATGCTAAGGAATAACTATAAATTTACATGTATTCAATATGACTAGACAGAAATAAAAGATATGAATATAAACTAAATAGGTTACGTAAGCGAACAGATAATTATTTGTTGTAGCATTTTACCTAGGGAGTTCTTCTAGGTTATTGATTTATATTTATACCCTTTGGGCAAGCTTGTTATAAACTCTAATCTATTATATTGATAAGGGATTATATACAATGAATAAGTGATATTACCAATGTCATCTACTCTACTCATAATAGGCAGAGGTCACAAGATAAATATAGATAAATACGGGTGATAGCATAATCAAGTATCATAATTATAGATAATCATCAGAGCATTTTCTAGTCATAATCATAGTTAGCCACTGGATAAACTAAGGAGGTGAATGTCTACGGTAATTCTATAACTACGTCAATGAATAACTATAATTAGTGCAACTACATCTAGTAATTATTGCTAAGTCAACTCTAGATCATTATCACATGTAAAGGGGCATCAACTAGGAAGGATGTGCAACGGAGACATTATCCAACTTCGCGACCGTGCCATGCTGTCCTACATATGGAGGGTGGACTACAGAGGAACCAACATAGCTATCACCTACACGGACTACCACACGACCCGGCATGTCAGGGTGCACTCGCAGAAAAACAAGATATCTAGACACCATGTCTATATATTGTCTATCATCTACCCATTGTACACTTGGATAAACGCTATATGAGCAATTACATGAATTCAATAAGATCGAACCAACTAAACTAGACATATAATCAAAGTAGACAATGACTATTGCAATTAAGAACATATGAACTATTAAGAATAATGTCTCCCTAATCTAAATAATGAATACAATAAGAAAGTAAGAACTAGAACTATACCAAACTCTTGCACTCTAGACAGACCTCGGGGGCTTCAGACCCCGATGAAGAACTAGATCTCCTCTACTTCTAATCTAGCTAACTAGAACTATGAACTAGAAAGCTCTTGATGAACTAGAAGGCTTCTTGGTGCTTGATGGCTTGAGGCCTTTGATGAATAATGAAATTGGCTCTCTCTAGGGGGGTCTACCCACGTATTTATAGTCTGGTGGGATACGCGTGCGCCGCAGGATCAAACCAACTTAACCAAGGGCCAAGATGCATCAGGAGAGGCGGTGGAGGAAGCTTCTAAAAGAAGGGGGCTGACCGGCGCCATGGTGGGGCTGACCAGCCCCACCTGGCGGCCTCGGGCCCCTATTGCTTCGGGTGTCTTCCAGAAGCTTCCCACGTCCTGATGGTTATCTTTCCCGTGGTGGATAAGTTTTATGATTTAATTGCACTTGAATCCCTCTTTTCAGCTTTTCTAGAAAAGTCTCTAGGAAATATAGAATATGCAAAACTCGCGGAAATTGTCAGTTAAATCCCTAGACTAGTGTGTTTTCTTTTATCCTTTTATGCCTAAAGTTATAATGAATGTTGACGTTATCCACCATCGACAGAGGCATTCCACATCCCAAAGGGGAACAGATCTTGGCTTGGTGTAGCCTGAACTTTGGTCCTTAATCCCGCCTGACCAGTTGATGATCAAGGTAGATGACGCCCCTAACGTGTGCCTGCCAGACCTGCATCTATGCGATCGACACGGGCTTGGGGACCGTGCCGAGGCTGAGCTGCCGCTGGACCCGGATTTGGGTGATGGAGCTGGTCGACACAGTTTCATGCGCCGCGCCGAGGTCAAGCTATGTCCAGACCGGGAACTGGGCGGCGGATCTGTTTGGTGCAGGCCTGTGCGCCACGCCATGGTCGAGCTGCGACTAGATTAGAATCTAGATGACGAAGCTTCTTGGCACGAACTCGAGAGTCGCGACACTTATTCAGGATACTTGCACAGTTAGAACAATATTATTCAAAGCTTACCGGTTGTCAGAACTAGAGTTCAATAGCTATTTTCTCTTTCTTGATATTATCTAGCCTAATTGTTGGGTTAAGTCTAGAACTAGGTTTACTTGTGTATGCCATCTTGATTTCACTCAAGATTTTTGAAATTCAAATCTTATGCATACACTAAGGGGGAGCTCTTCTTTAATCTTAAAATTCAAAAGCTTAAATTCTTTCTATCATATATAAGCCTAAGTTGGTTGTCATCAATTACCAAAAGGGGGAGTTTGTTAGTGCATTCACCCCTGGTGTGGGTTTTGGATAATTAATGACAATCAAATTAGGGACTAACATGTTTATCAAGTGATATCTACACGTGTTAGCCCATCGATGAATTAAAATGACAGAATCCGGTGAATGATAGCACCCTAAATTTTATGGACAAACGGCGTTTCGGCTTAAGTGATTCACTCTCTTTTATTTTGATTTGAGTTGTAGGAAATGCCGTACTATCAAGAGGGATACAAAATTAACTAGCTAGATGGGGAATAAAAGTGCTCATGTCGATGTTTTAGAGTAGCTTGAGAGACACCGTTTCACCCACATGCACATAGTGTTAGTTTGTTGTTTTCGCATGGTGGATGGGAAGTTCGGTCGAGGGACCGAAGTTCCGGTGGTTGCTTGCGTGGCGCAAACCTACAGTTCTCCAAGCGGAAGTTCCGCTCGGCCAGGAAGTTCGGTCGAGACCGGAAGTTCTCGGTAGTAGTTGTATGTTTGTGCGCGTGTGAAGTTGTGCAGTTTGGCTTGGCGGAAGTTCTGGTTTCTGACCGGAAGTTCCGCCCGACCGAAGTTCTGATCAGAGAGACCAGAACTTCCGGTCAGCTCATCTCTTACCCAATCTTAGCCAACGGTCAGATCTGAGTGGACCAGAAGTTTTGGTGGGGTGCACCAGAACTTCTGGTAGGTCATTCAGAGTTCAAAGTATTTATACTTTTGACCTCTATTTCTAATTGTTACGCCAGGCAATACACTCATTCTCTGCTCTTCCAACAGCCTCTAAGCTTTGACTCACGCACTCTCTCCCCCTTTCCTTCCAAGCTTCAATCCTTGATTGTTTGAGCTAGAGACGTGAGATTTGAGAGTGGGAGCATCGATCTTCGACTTGAGCACTTGGTTTCCTTGTCTTGCTGGTTGGGTTTGTGTCTATTACTCTTAGGTTCTTGGAACCCTAGCCGGCTAGGTGTTCTTCGTGGTTGCCTATGTTGATTTACTTGTGAGCGTACCCTAAAGTGTTTGTACTACCCTTCATCTTAGTGGATATCTTGAGCTAACCTTTGTGGTTGCTTGAGGGAGGTGACCTACGTGGTCAGGCCTTGGTGGCCACCTCAACAACGAGGATGTAGAAACTCCTTTGTGGGGATTCCTGAACCTCAGGATAAATCGTGTGTCCCGCATGCTTGTTGTGGAGGTAGTATCGACTACACTTGCTATTGTGTTCTTCATATTCACTCTCGCATATTTGGTTGTAGGTTGAAGAACTCAATCCAAGGAGTGAGACCTGAAGGTATGGAAAGATCAATTCCATCACCAACATCATCTTGGAGGGTGTGGTAATAAGTGTAGCTGAAATCACAACTCATTTACTCTGATTTCCTAGCTTTTTAGGGCACCTGAAGTTCTAGTTGGTTTACACTAGAAGTTCTGGTCTATGACTAGAACTTCTGCTCCAAACCACCAAAACTTCCGGTGAGCATTTAACTTCCACAATTTGAGTTTGTGAGTTTCAGGTTTCAAAAATACGCCTATTCACCCCCTCCAGACCAATTAGGTCCTTTCAGTGGGATTGTCAAGTTAAGAGTATATTTATATACATGAGGTTTCTATACTCATCTTTTCCTATATATTGCTCCGATGTGTTTGGGAACTATAGCAGTATAACTTATTAATGATTGTTAGACATACTTGCACTAAATGAAGTAGCTTTGATTGTAGCTTGAATACTTAGGAATTATTTCTCTATTGAATGATTAGGCGACGTTAACATGTCTAGAATTGCTATGAGTGAAATAGTATTATTATAAGATGACTGATTATATTTATCATTTATATCTTATTTATCTTGTGACACCTTCCTATTATTGAGGAGAGTTGACATTGGCTATATCTCTTATTCACTGCATATAAGTGTTATCAATACTGAGTAGCTTCTTAGCAATGCCTTCCTAGTGGTAGAATATAAATGACAACCTAGAAATACTCTAGGTAAAATACTATAATGGTATAATTATCATGCGCTTGCAAAATCATTCTTAGTTTATATTTATCTTTATTTATTTCTGCCTAGTCACATAAAATGATAAGATTTAGTACCAGGGATTATTTCTAGCTTTACAATTAGGGATGACAACCTAGTTTTATAGTTAGGAATAAGGGTAAATAGACTAGTGGTTAGCTGCTAAAGACAAGTTAATTAATACCAACATTTTTAGCATCATTGCCTGGGATAGGAATTTGAGAATTTATTGCAGTGACGTTAGAAATGCCAACAAGCATTTTTGGCGTCGTTGCCGGGGAAGGCCAATAAACTTAGGAAAGTATTGATAACCATATGCACCACAATAAGATCGATCACCCAATTGACCTCTAACTCAAACACACTTGCCCTTATTTCGCCTACTTGTGTATCTTATGCAAGGTAATGAATGAATAAATGGTTTTTGATCTCCTGGATAATTACACCAAAGATCCAGAGAAACTCTTAAGAAGAAGAAAGTTTGCAATAATGAGGGACATTTTTGAATCACCATGAAGATCATCCTCCACTGAGACTTGTTCATCATAGGAGCAAGCTCCATCATCCGAAGGAGAAGAATTAGAAGCTAATGTAACACTGGTGTTTGAAGCTAT
The DNA here is from genome assembly GCA_015844335.1 of Chrysopogon serrulatus. Lineage (NCBI taxonomy): Eukaryota > Viridiplantae > Streptophyta > Magnoliopsida > Poales > Poaceae > Chrysopogon > Chrysopogon serrulatus. Next base: position 61,686 of record JADLZL010007374.1, read on the forward strand.
GGCTGAGAAGACACTACGTGACTTCTCTGCTCCAACAACGACCAACATCCGTACTGGGCCTAATGTAGACGTCGGAGATAATGGATTTGAGCTGAAGCCTGTGCTCATCACTATGGTGCAAGCAAATCAGTTTTGTGGAAAGGCACATGAAGATGCAAGTGCACACTTACAACACTTTCTAGAGATATGTAGCACCTTCAAGATCAAAGATAGATCAAAAGATGCTATCCTACTTCACCTATTCCTATTTTCACTACTAGGAAAAGCAAAATAGTGTTCTATAACAACAAGGCAACCAATAATATATGGGATAAATGCTCTACTGCTTTCCTGGCTATATTCTTTCCAATAGGCAAGACAACTGCACTGCGTGGGAAGATCTCAAGTTTTCAACAATAACATGATGAATCATTCACCGAGGCATGGGAACACTTCTAAGACTACATTGTAAAATGCCCTCATCATGGAATGGAGGATTGGCTACTTATGTAGACTTTCTATCATGGACCAGTCTTTAGTACTCATGGGTCCATGGATGCTTGTTGGTGTTTCTTAGCGTCATCACTAGTTTTACAGTCTCAGCAACAGTGCCAGAAATGTTTGTGGGCATTCTTAGCATTATTACTGGGATTGCATCCCTAGCAATGAAACTAAGGAACGTCTCAATGGTAGTTCTTAACAATTACAGAACAAGTCCACAAGCGCATGGAATTACCATTGTAGAATTTCACCCATGAGTATTCTGGGTGTCGTATTTATATTTATCCCAAAGGAAGGCATAGGTATAGAAGACTCTATTAAGTACATGAACAAGATAACATGTTGTATAGTAAACCAAAGTTCATAGCAGGGGTAAATAATGATAGATAATTGGATAGTGTGACACACACATGGAAACCAATCTCAGGAAAGAAAGAAAGAAGAAAGAACCTAAACTAGAGCTAGCATCCTAAGGTACATAAGGGTAGAGTGATGAAGTTAGAGATGGATTCCTATGACTTCACGGTCTAAAGGTTAAATAAGCAATACTTCCACTTGCTCACTTCGGGCACCGGATAGCACCTAGTCTGCTAAGTGATGACGGCATTTGGCTCTACGCCACACCCAAATGTGGGGGAATACAAAGGATGTTAGGGCTGTCACCACCTAACACCTGCCCCTCACCCATGGAGTGTGAGGCAAACGAGGGTATCATCTAGCCTAGACACCACGTCTACGCTATCGACTACTACTCTAGCATCGATCAGGGCGATCCATCTTTATCTGGGACCCTCTACTAGAGCATCCGTTACTCATCCAAGCAACAAACAATGAACCCACAAACAAGCTTAGGTAAAGCTCATCTAATCAAAACACAGAGAAAACCATAACAACCATGAACACCTACTTGGTCAAGATCCTGTTAAGGTACCAAGAACATGCTCATCGAGAGACGAGCGGGGGAAGAGTGAAGATGTTTCTTCCCCAACTCTCCCTCACACCTCTCCCTACTCCATTCTATCTAGCTAACTAAGGTATGAACCCTAGAACATGATATTCTTATCCCTATGGACAAGATAGCTCTTAACCTTGTGCATGGTATGAACACTAGAACAAACAAGATCATATGCTAAACTAGTAACATAATAATCTAGCTCTAGTTCATAACCAATTTGATAGAATAGGATCAAGAACAAAATGAAGAACATAATATGAATTAGAATGAAGAACAATATATAAATCATACCAAATCTCCAAGTGCCCTTGCTCTCCAATTACAAGGCTTGGCCTAGCTCCACTACTAAAGATAAAAGATAAAAGTAGCTAAGCCTACAGAGTAGAGAGGGAGAATGGCTCCAAGTGTGGTGTGTGTGAGAATGGGGCCTCTCCCTTCCTTTTATACTAGTGTGTAGGTCGGTTTGGAGGGGGCAGGGGAGTAATGATGCCTGGAACCGACCATGCAACCGCCATAGTAAACCGCCTTTCAAATCTGGGCCCATTTGGCAGAGCTAGGGGGTGCGGCCGCACTAGGGTGCGCCTGCACCCTGGGTGAGCCCCCCTAGCACCGCCTTTCTCTGGTGGGTCTTGGGTTGGCCTTGGATCAAGCCCATGTCGGGGATTTGTCCAGATTTGATCTTCTGGTGGGCCTTCTCTTTATATTTTGGTTTTTGATCTGCGTTACGCTTTCTGATTTATGCATTCTTGACTGTATTTCTACCATGTTCTTATGTATTTCCTGTAAAATAGTAATTCTCCAATACATGTGGAAATAGGTCAATAGTAAATATATATGTGTGTAAAGCATGCTAGTTATCTCCTTTTTAGGGTATATTTAGCGGTATAAGATTGTCGATAATGACCGCCAATAGCTACAACTAGAGGAGCTTTCTTATCACTTAAGCTCACCGATGCAAAAGCACTCATTGAAAAGATAGCCTCAAATCAAAGCTGGAATGAAGAACGTACTCAACCTCGTAAGAGAGGAGGAGGCACTCATCATCTCAAGGAAGTCGACACCTTCACTGAAAAGCTAGACCTCATTATGAAGAAACTTGAAGAAAGAGTCACTGAAAAGAGAGAAGTCATGCACATTAATGATGCTTACATGACTTGTGAAGAATGTGGAAACACAAGACATTCAGCGGTCAACTATCCTAAAATCCCGTGAACTATACATCAACAACAACACCAGCTATCGTCCTCAACATGGTCAAGGATGGAATCAATCAAATCAAAGATGGAATCAGCAACCACGACAAGGTAATTTTCAAGGTAACAACAATAACAGCAATTACAATTTGCCACCTTTGTGAGATCTAGTTGCTGGTCAATCTAAATTGCTAGACCAAATGTTTAAAAAAGTAATCTTAAATGATAAAGCTTTACAAAATATAAATACTAGATTAGATACTTTTGCTTCTACCATTAAAAATTAGCACAGTTTCAATAAAATGTTAGAATCACAATTAGCTCAACTGGAAGCTATTGTTCCTCCAACTAGAAGATTTAGAAATTATAAATCTTATCAATATTCACAATGTAGGTCATTACTACACTCAACCGGCGGATGTGCAAAGTGGATTGACCACTCACTCCCTGAGAAGAAAGGAGACCCCAGAAGGCATGTCATTCCTATTTCAATGGATGTCACACCTTTCCAGAGGCCATCTATAATTTTGGCGCAAGTGTCAACATTATGCCTAAGGTGATTTATGAAAAGATTCTAGGAGATCCTTTGATGTACGCAACCATGTGTTTGTAGCTTTGCGCATCGTCCATCTGCTACCTCAAAGGAGTTTTGGAAGAAGCTATTGTTTGAGTGGGAAATCCTATGTCCTTTGTTGACTTCCTAGTCATGGAGGCTGGAGGAGATGAAAGAGCACCCATCATACTAGGCCGGCCATTCTTATGCACAACTAAATCTATCATCTATGCGGAGCATGCCAAGATTGTGTTTCCTATCAAGAACAAGAAGGAAAAGTTCTCATTCAAAAACCGCATCCTCACAACTCCCACATTCGCATAGAAGCCATACAAACAAGCCCAACAATCAGCCAAACCTAAGAAGAAGAACAACAACAATAGAAGGAGGAAGAGTGAGCTCAGTCAAATTCCAGAAGAGACGGTTCAACTGATAAATTCGGTTAACACTGAACATGAGCACTGTTAGCACCTCCATACATTGTCAAGAGAGAAGACCTAGGAATCCCGACTATTGAATGCACCATCAAGCAAA
>JADLZL010007375.1:0-26065 GCA_015844335.1 Chrysopogon serrulatus
GGAGATTTACTGTCTTTAGAGCGGCGGGACTGGACGCGGCCTCGACATGTACACGTTGCCGGATTACTGTGCGCCGCCGGATTGGCATCGGAGGGTTTGTCTCGCCGCCGCCGCGTGCGCTGAGGGCGCCCTGGCTACCAGGCGGCCCGACGGGATGGGGCCGCTCTATCGAGGAGAGTATCTGGCTGGGCGGCCCGGCGCAGGCGTCGCAGCGCCCGCAGCGGCCGTTTCGGCGTGGCAGGTGGCGGCCGCCTTGTGACCGTGCAGTGGCTGATGCCCGGAACCCGGCGCCGCCCACCTAGCGGTGCCGAATGGGGTAACCTGGGCGGTCTCGTGGTCCGCTTGTGGCTATTCCGGCGGGCCGTTGTCGGCGCTGGTTATTCGTCTTGGCCTCCGATGGGCCAGCGTGCCGCATCGAGACCCGACGCGGCGCAATGAGCAGGGCCGCTGTCGATTTGTGGTTGGCCCTAGCTGTTTGTGGGGCCAGGCGACCCGATGGCGTCTCGAGTGTCCGGCGTGCTGCTGCTTAAAGGCTTGGGCGACCGAACACTGTCTCCTTCCGTTCGTTCGTCCGGCTTCGAGGTTAAATGCGCAGCTTCCTCACTCGCTCCTCCTCCTCTTGCTGTTCTTCCATGGTGGCCATGTATGGCGTGTAATGCTCCCACGAAATCGGCGTCTGCGTGGTCCCTGGATCCGTCTGTGGGTGGTAGTGCGGGGTTGGTTTGGTGTAGGGGGGAGGTCGTGAGGCGATGGGGTGGGCGTGCCATGGCCGTTCGCCCATGTCTATGCCTAGGCTGCGTTCGGTGGAGCGACGGCACATGTCATTTGTCGGGTGCTTGGGCGCGGAATGCGCTTTATGAGGTGGGGCTCGAGGTACGATCTGGCGTGCTCTTTGCGTGATTTCGGGGCGTTCTTTGGGTTCCGGCAGGCGGGCGCGAACACCGCCGTTGGGGTGTTCGATACAATGCCGTTGTGCCTGGCTGCTGGCAAAAGCTAGCGGGGTGCTCATGGAGCTGAGGATGGTGTTTGTGTTGGGTTGTGCCAGTGTCTAGACGAGCGTCTATGGAGCGGGGCGAGCACCGCTGTCGAGGTGTTCGATACAATACCGTTGTGCCTGGCTGTCAGCGAATGCTGGCGGGGTGCTCGTGGATGGTGTTCGTGTTGGGTTGTGCCGGTGTCTCTACGCGAGGCTACTGTCAGGCGCTGGTGGGGTGAGCGTGGATATACAGGTTGTGGTGTCCACGCCGTGCGCCGCCGTGTGCGTTGGCTACAGGGCTGGTGGACATCCAGTGAGGCTAGGGGTTGTAGATGTTAGGAGTCTCTCTGTGACGGTGCTTGGACGATCTTTAGTCGCTGATGGTCTGTTTGTTTCCTTTGTTTGCGTTTTTTTCCTGACAGGTGCTCTGATTGTCTGCTTAGCGGGCCTGAGCACAGCGAGAGACGGTCTGAGGAACGTCCCACCTTTCAGTATGTCTTACTCGGTTTCTGTTCTCTCTCGCGAGCTATGGTTTCTGGTTGTTCTGCTATAAACTGCTTGTGGTGTATGTACGTGATTGCTGATGCTGATGTGTTTTTGGGGTTTCTTTTCCTGTTGTATTACATATATTTTTTGGGGTTTTGCTTTTTACCTTTTCGATAGGAAAAGGAAATTTTCCCTTTAACCTTGGCAAGCAGCAGCGATACGGGAGAGAGATATCTTTTATAGGGCGAGACCCTGGGGGGCAGACGGCGGTCGTGCGGCGGCGGATTCTAGCTGCCATGGCTCAGGAAGGCCGGTGCATTGGTGGCATAGGCGTCTGGAGCGAGAGAGCACGTAGGGACGCAGCCTCGCAAAAGCGGGCGGTGCAGGTAGGGCTCGCTATGTTGAGCAGATGGCTAGCTGTGTGCGTCGGCTGGCCGGTGGGCCACATCTTGGCCTGGTTCTGCATTTGAGCTACTTCGATTCGATAACAAAAGAGACAGACAAAAGTTGCGTTTTTCACGGTGCTCTGTCAGTCTCAATGTTTGAATGCAGAAGTGGTTATCATTTGTAGCATGCTTTCGTTGAGTAATTAGCAAAGCCAATGGATGGTTGACGATGCTCTTGCTGTGAATTTTCGGCCAGTGTTTTGTCCATGGATCATTTATGTTTATATTTTTCTTCTGTGTTGTGACTGCATTTTTGAAGGTGCTGTTGAGCGGAAGCAACCTTCTCTGGCTGTGGCTGGGGGGAGTGCGGGATGCAAGCTCTGGGTCAAGTATGTGCTCCTCCATGTCTCTTTGTGAATAGGATTCCAATGCAGGAATGGATTTATGGATTCATTTTTAGGGATGTAAAATCATATATTTTTTGCTTCAGTATGAAACTGAATCTGACATTGGTATCTGAATTGAAAGCATGAATAATGTTTCCTGCCAGTCCTTTTTCGTTGTTAATTACAGTCCAGTCATTTGGTGATTATCACAAAAGAAGCAAATGGATAGCCAGTATAAAAGATCTTTCTGAGTATTTGATGGACTATGTAGTTTTTGGCACTGAATCATCTGAGAATGCAAAATGGACTATGTAGTTTTTGGCACTGAATCATCTGAGAATGCAAAAAAAGAGTGCACATCCTTATATTAATATATTTGTAAAAACTGTACACATCCCTTGCTTCAAAACTTTGAGCTTACAGAGGCAAGCTATTTGAACACGTTGTAGTGTCAAGAGAAAATGCCAATGAACTTTTCAGTTTAGTACATTAGCATCTAAATCTTATACGGTTAGGCCTGTTGCCATTTTGGGCTGTGCTCATGAGAACAAACCAATTGTTCTAGGGTTCAGGATATATAACATTTGGAGAATTTGTAACAGATATACAACATGCTGGAGAATTTTGGTGCATAATATTGAGCGTTTTCAAGTTGCAGGAGGCAAGATAGTTACTTTTTTTGTCGTGCATTATAGTTCCAGTGCTTAGCAATTTTTTTTTAAAGGGTTGGCAGTTGGCTCCTCTATTTGAACAAAGCATGCCAGATGACAGCCAAAAGAAATTCTTCATTCTTTGGAGTTTGGATTGTTTCTATAACCCTTTGATATCAGCCAAGGTCATGTCAGCTTCCACTGCCACACAGTGCATGGCTCTTTTTGAGTAGTTCTAACTTGCCAAATGCCAAGCTATTGGACACTTGATGCATGGATGGTAATTTGGTATGCCTGTTTAGTTTTCTATCATTACACTCCTTGTATATGCTAGCTTAAAGCTATAGTATATCCTCCAGTGGTTTCCTAGAAATTCACATATTACATGCAATTTGGCAGATTAGCAAAGAAAAATGTGTGTAAACTGTAATGTAGCCTACAAGACTCATTCTTTCTTAATTTACAATTACTGAAAAATGATTTTTTTTCCATTCCAGGAGGCTTCCATAAAACTTAAGGATAATCAACAGTGCTTATTCACACCAATATCATATTGCAATCATCCAGCATTGATGTTTTTATATGTTTCTAAACTGAAAGTTTTAGTTTTGTTTGTCAAAGATTACTGTTGTGATGCCACATACATGCTCCATTTTTTTCCACGGGGAAGGCATCTGACTGATTGTGTTGTAGGCGAAACTCTGTTCAATTTTTTACATTTATAATAAGAAAAAGAAAAGTTGCACTGTTGCAGAGGTTGGAGCATTTTTGTAGCTTGCCATTTGTAGCTATGATCAATGAAAGGTAAGCACACAAAGACAGAAGTAGCCGTAGTTTTCTAAGTATGGATCCATGAATGCTGCTGCTGCTCAAGGCTCCTCCCCCATGCTTTGCTTCATCCTAGCTAAGGGACTAATTTAATGCCCTATCAGTGGAATGATTCAGTCCTATGACCTTCCTGGTTCTTTTATCCCTTGAGGCCATGGACAATGGAAATTTTAGTGTTCTTAATGCCAGCTATAAATATTGTTTCAAAAATACCAGCTATAAATGTAAATCAGTAAAGATCTATTTGACCGATTCCTTGTTTTCATGATTGCATTGTCATCAATATGAGTGTCCTTTGCTAACTTAACGTATATATCCATGCTGTGAAAAAGTCAGCCTCCGCCTACAAACTGTTTTTGACTACTAAGTAAACCTTTTTTTTTTTCCAGGTTCATGCTTAGTCTACAATCACTAATAGAATCGGTTGGGGCCGACACAACAGCTACCATATGTGGCCTGTTCGCTTGAGATTGCTGCAACAGTTCAATTACAGTAGGGCCTTGTTTAGTTACATGCAAGTTTTTCCACTCTATCTCCTCACATCAATTGTTTCCCGCATATAAATAGTATTAAATATAAATAAAAAAAAAATAACTAATTACACAGTTGGGTTGTAAATCACGAGGATCGAATCTTTTGAGCCTAGTTGAGCCACGATTGGACAATATTTACCACAAACAAACGAAGTGCTACAGGACTTTCCAATCTCTCTCCTCTCACAAATTGTTTCCCACATGTAAATAGCATTAAATATAAATAAAAAAAATAACTAATTACATAGTTGGGTTGTAAATCACGAGACGAATCTTTTGAGCCTAGTTGGGCCATAATTGGACAATATTTACCACAAACAAACGAAGTGCTACAGGACTTTACACTCTCTTTCCAACCTCCATCTAAACAAGGCCTAGGTAGCAGTCTAAGTGTGAACCAAAAGCGTGCAAGTAGAAGAAACTACCCTTGTTGTGACAGCACTATCATTCAGCTCATGAAGTTTTCTCTCTCTATATATGTAGTTCTATGTAGCTTGTTTGGCAGATCTATGTGTGTGCAACATTACTGTGTGGGAAACTACGTTCTATTGATTTGGATTGAATGGATTTTGGATTGTAGTGACAATTTGTTAGATATATAATATTAATAATCAGAATTGACTGATTTTTCTAAAATAGTAAACATGACATCCAGAAAACTATGATTATTCAAATTCAAACTCAATACACATATTCCATTGTTCTTATTATATTGATACATATTCCATACATTGATGTTTACACAAGCAACTGTTACTATGAACCTCAAGGTTGGAGTATGTGCATGGGCGCATGCAAAATATTGTACTTAATCATCATTCCTTGCAACCTATGTGCTTATGGCCTCTTCTGTTAAGATGGACAAAGATACATGTAGGCTTTGATTATTTTGCCTCAAGTGCTTCTACGCTTTTTATCTGTTTACATTTGGCTCTTTTTTTATAGAGTATCAACATAACAGTATTTGTGGTGCCAACCCCGCGCGCAAAGGCGCGCGCTAATCACTAGTATATATAGTAGAGCTCGTCGTCCCAAAAGCTCCTTCCTCCCCAAACCACCCGCGTCGCTACCTCGCCGGCAGTCAAGCGCACCATGGACTTCCGCGATGAGACCTCGCGGTCGAGCGGGGGAAGCACTCCCGAGGAATCGACCTGTTTCTTGGATCCCCTCTCAGACTCGGATCTCCACCCAAACCTAGCTACGACAATGCCCAACATCGAAGCCCCCCTCCCCCACGACAGCCGCGCCGCCATGGATGAACAACCCTCCGTCCTCCCCCAAGAACACGAGGTGATCTCTCCTCCTCCAAGACAATCAAACGACGATATTCCGACCATGAGACGAAGGTCCTTCCGGCCTATACCATATTGGTGCGCTTGCATTCGTTTCCCCTTTCACAGTTCAACCCCAATTTCCTCTAGTATGCTAATGCAATGCGTAAAACATATCGCGTTTCATCGTCATTCTTTCACCAGTGGGATATTTTTTTTGTATTCTTTTAATCTTATTTGGATTTCGGATATCTAATCTAACATTTAAATTTTCTCATGCCGACATTAGTATTATTACTATTATTTTTGTTCTGCTCATAAACAGAGACGTTCTTCAGTTTGGTGGGATTCATTGTTTAGCACAACTATTAACAAATGCATTCCTAATCATTAATGTTCTTCCTATATTCAGGGTGAAATTAGATCCGGCAGAGGATCGAAATAGTGAAAAGTTGAAGCCGCTCATACGCAAATTTGCAGAAGCTGTACGTGAGCAGTTACGGAGGTGCGGTTGGCACTATTTCCCGTTTCCCATATAATTTTCTTCAATATATCTAATGTATAAGAATTCAGTTCCCCTGGGAAAGAAATCTGTACTTCCCCGAAACATCATTATTTTTTCCCCTTTTTGCCCTGTCTAGTGGCTCACTAAAATCTTGAATATTCTTTTGAAGAGATTCCTATGAAGAAGGCGAGGTGCCTTTTTTCTTGTTCTACTGATCTACTGTCCTATTGACCTTTATGTCTTTTTTTTTTTTTACCTTTTCTACACCACTCTTTGTCAGTATGGGCTATGGTTCACTTTGTTTCTCAAACACAAACTATGGTTGGCATTACCTTAGCTGGCATACAATTTGTACTAAGTTATTGGTCATTCTAGGACTGGCAAGCTGGATATAGCCATAAAGGAGACTAAAAGGCTTTGCTCTGAGTATGCTGAGGAAGAAAGGCTTCGCTCTGTGAGGAAGAAAGGCTTTGCTCTAAGAACACTAAGGAAGTTATGAACCCTTGCGATTCTGTTCAACCTCGCCTTGTTGAAGAGTCAAAACCTCTTGCTAAAGAATATGCCACTCCAAACACTGAAAATGTTGCACAATTGCCAGAATTATCATCGCAACAAGGGCAGGCTAAATTGCCAGATGGTTTTCTTCGGTAATGTCCCTCATGACCGCACTATGATGGGTTTCTAAAATAGTTTTTTGTGTATTTCATGGTCTTGTAGGTATCAAGGGACATGTAAATGTGGCAATAATGTAGTTTCATTTGTAGATACTACCACGTAAAAGGCATTATTGATTCTTTATGTGATTTCTACCATTGTCCTTATAAAATGTTGACTAGGGTAGGTCGTAAGAAATCTATTTCTCTTACTAGAATTTAGCATATCTTAGGTATCTGGATATTGTTTTGGTTCTGATAAGTTGGTTAGTTATTTTTTTCTTCTTTGATGTTTTTCATGATAATACATATGAATTAGGTTAAATTGTTGGACTCAGCTATCACCATTGTCCTCTTTCATGGATTTTATTTATTGCGTTTTAATTCCTAGCCACAGAAGGTGATTATTGTTTGTTCATATTTCTATCATGTGTAATTGGGTCAATACTTGGCAAATTCTTTTTCTTATAAATGATTACTTTGTTTGGGATGGAACACAGTTCAAACAATACTGCAGTGGAATATTGCATGTCCAAAGAGTTCATCAAGCAACTAGACAGGCAAGCAAAGTTCTATCACAACACGGTGAAGCCACTTCCTCAGAAGGAAATAATTGCAAATGGACTTCAATATATGAATGATGAGGCGTTTGTGGCATTCAATCATTATATTGCTCTAAAGGATCTTTCTGAGGTTTGCATGGCTCATATATTTCTTACTCCTTCTTTCTATCACTAGCAATTTTTCTTAATTCAAGATTTTTAGGGTCTTGACTACAAATTTGGTGAATTATTGCATCATTGCTTTAGTTTTGAGGAATATCGGAAGGTTTATTCTCACTATAATTTCACCATTGTGATGAAAAAGAAAGATGAGCAGTGTTGGACCTCAAGTCGTTATTTTGCTGAAGCTAAGCTGATGCTTGGGGTGAAGTATTATTTTTGCTCTCCACTTGAGGTGACTGATGATGGTAAATGTTTTTGCTTATATATATGTAAATCGAACTTTGTCATTCAAAATCATTGTACCTACTTGTGGTGTGTAGTTATCATATATATTTTTAACTGGGTTATAATGCTTCCATTCTAGTGGTATTTGGACCTTTGTTTGTGAAACCTCACTGGAATGAGTCTTATGCCCATTTATTTACATTTGTCCTAACTACAAATCTGTTCCACCACTTGTTGGATTGATCTTGTCAAGAATAAGAACAAAAAATCTTATAAGATGAATGAATTGGTAACAATAGAACACATGATCTTTTCGTTGCCCATCTAACATGAGCCTAGCTTAATAAGAAACACATATTTGAGAGATTTTTACAAACATTTTTTAACACAAATATAAGGCAAATATATAGAAAAGTAGCAAAATAAGTTTGTACCTCATTCTTAGAAATATGTCTCTAAAGCATATAAAGGGAACTATGAGTACACTGTGAATAGCGATTTTTGGATTATCCAAATATATGTTCATTCTGCCCATTACTTATGCCTTTGTATTTTCTTTATGAATTCAGTGTGACTTTAGTCTTGTTATTACATGTTAGTTTCCACATTGGTTCTGCATCTATACTATTAGAAATCTTATGTGCATTAGGTTAACTTTTTTCAACAGACAAAGTAGATGGGTCCTACCATCCACTGGATCAAATCTCAAGTATTTTGTGCTTAAATGGCTAATTGCTACTAATGGTCCAATAGATTTGCTACTTCCAGTTTTTACATGATTTTTGTTTATTAATTAATTATGTTTGCATGTACATTTACTTTCACATAATTAACATGGCTTTGGGTATTTTATTGTCTTAACTCATAAAGGATATTTTAAGTATTATTCATTATACTAATTATTAAATGAATACAACACAAGCTATCAATTCTATGATAATACAGCAAACTAATTATATAATAAATGCTAGCCGCCAACAGATCATTTTTTTAGTTTTACATGTATAATTATCAGCTGCATGATAGGTAGTTCCACTCAAATTGTCTTTTTTCCCCCTGTTTTCCTTTGAATGTTGTAATTTGTAAATGTTTCTCTGCTTTCCCTAAAGGTCAGTGCCATTCCTTCATGGATCAAGGTGTCAATGAGCTTAAGCAACCTCCTGGAGGAGGCTATGAAAAAGGTCTCAAAGGTTACAGATCCCACTATGGGCACCTTGATGATTCTAATGATGCTGATGGGTCTGATAATGATGAATGTGGTATGCGGTATATTCATTATATATCTTAATTTTTGTTTCCATATTGTTAAATTATTGGGTACTTGAGTAAAGTGTCAACAGTTAATAGGTATAAAAAATGCCTCATTTAATGTTTTGAATTGGAGTCAGTTTTGGAAATGGCCGTGTAGGTGTTTCACAACTTCAATTCCAGCCGAGTGTAAATTTTGGTTTAAATATTTTTTGGTCTCTGCTGTTAACCAAATCTGTGCTTACCCAATCCGTAATACATCCACTTACCTAGTAAATTATTTATTAAGTTTATTTGCTTACTACATTCGATAGGTTGAGATCATCATAGGTAAATCAGTCTTGTTGCATGCTACAAAGTATATTCAGAAAGCAGCACAGTCACAAGTGCAATAGCTGTGAGAGGTATATGATAGCGTACTGTTTGATATTGGCCATTAGAGCTTCATCTTTGGTTGACTGTACTTGCTTGTATGCACTTTTAACTTTTTTTTTCTCTTTTAACTTATTTTCACCTCCTTAATATTGGGATTGTGTTTGTGTGTTCCCCACTATTTTGGCTGAGCCTCGCATGGGGTTATTTGGCTGCAGCAATACTAAGCACATGGTGGCCTAGTGGCTATACAAATAGTCAAATAATTGAACATCAGCCTCATTGTTTGACCTAATTAATATTATATTAGTGAACACAAATTGTCACCAACATTTGATCTGGGCTTAATGTAACAAAATGCTCCAGCAATTGCTGCTGAGATTACTTTATTGAAAGGGCACACACATTAGTACAAATTAGCGCAAAACCACAAAAGTAAATAGGCGTTGTTTACTTGTATTGCTATTTTTCTCTGTTCTCTCTGTGCATTGGGTTGTAGTCATACTGGAATGTTGTACATATGCGTGTTTCTATATGGTGTGTTTCTACTTGGCACTTAAACTTTTCTTTTCTGTAGTTTAATATATCCTGACGATTTGGGCTTGGCTGCTGTCTACTCTACAGATAAGTGTCAGAAAAAAGTGTAGAAGGCTTTTGTTGTGGTACTGCAAATTAGTGTAGTAGTGATCTGTTAAGGATTTAGGCTTGGCTACAGTCTACCCTACAGAAAACTCGTGATAGGTGTTAGGAAAAAAAGTGAAAGCAAATATATTCCATAACTTGAGTATTTTTATAATTAGTCATACTAGGAATTATGCCCGTGCATTGCAACGGATAACAAAATTTGTTCAATGCTTACTTAATGGTAGAAAGCGAGGTAATTATATGTTTATGCTGGTAACTATGTTGGTACCTGGTGTGCTTTCGCCATAGGGCACACCGCCAACTATTGCTTTAACACCTCCACATCAGAATAGCATGCCATCTTGTGTATCTGAAGGGTCGAGATGGCGGACTAGAGGGGGGGTGAATAGTCCTTTCTAAAATCTAATCGCAGCGGATGACCGAATAAAATGCGGAATTAAAACTATCGGTCTAATCAAGACTTCACCCCTCTATCTATGATCAAGCACCTTATAAAATAATCCTAGGTTGAGCCACTAAGGTGCAAGGCTAGGTAGTGCTCGCCTATCCAATACTAGGTTGCAAGGTCACACAAACCTAAGCAACTAGTACTCAATCAAACCGGGGAGCACCTACACATACTAGTGAGCAAAGCGCACAAAGCCTAAGCACACTAGTAGTTCTCACTAGCACGGCTACACTAGCCTAACTAGTGAGCTCACTTGCTTAGCTACACAAACTAAGCAAAGTGACTAGCAAGGCTACACAAGCCAACTAGCCACGCAATCGCTACTTCTAAGCTACACAGGCTAAGAAGGTAACTAGGAAGCTACACAAGCAAACTAGCTACACAAGAGCAACACTACTCACAAGCACAAGTAATGAACAAGTAAATACGAGCTAGTGAATAGAGACTTTGCAAACCGACGAGAAGAGTAGACAAGTTGACACGTCGATTTTTTACCGAGGTTCACTTGGTTGCCACCAAGCTAGTCCCCGTTGTGTCGACCAACTCTTCGTGGTTCGGCGGCTAAGAGGTGTTTCACTAACCTCGTCCACAATTGGACACCGCAAGAACCTACCCAAGAGAAGGTAACTCAATGACACTCGCAATCCAATAGAGTTGCTCTTCGCGATCTCCCGCGGGGTGAGCACAATCCCCCTCACAATGTCACTCCACGTGACTAGCAATCGGAGCACCACTCAATCTCCGAGCGTGCTACAACGATGCCCACAAGCCTCCAAGCCGTCTAGGAGGTGGCAACCTCCAAGAGTAATAAGCACCACCGGCTTGCAACTCTCTCACCTAGTGCCACACCTTGCAATCTCTCAATGCAACGCACTAGAATCACTAACTCACTCTTGGATGTAATCACTACAAGCTCTAGTGAGTTAGAGGGCTCTCAAGCACCACCAAGCAAGGACACAAAGTCCCCAATGTGCTCAGCCACTAGCCAAAGCCGGCCAAGACAACTACTTATAGCCCCAAGGGCTAAAGAGCCGTTGCCACGAAACCTGGTCGGGCACTGACCGGACGCGCACCAAGTGACGACCGGACGCGTCCGGTCACTCCCAGACCACCACGTGTCCTCACTATTCGAATATAGCCGTTGGCGCGCAACGGCTAACTCGCGCGCGCGCCACGCCACATTGACCGGACGCGTCCTGTCCACCGACCGGACGCGCGATGCCCAGCGTCCGGTCACAACTTTCGAAGCTCGAAAGCGGTTTTTTCGGGCCGGACGCATCCGATCAGCACGGCCGGACTCCCGGCGTCGGTCCACCTCAGCTTCGCCTGCGCCTCGCCTCTGCTTCGTTGGCCGGACGCGGCACCGGGCGTCCGGTCGCGGCGTCCGGTCACCACCAAAAACGCCCGGGCCAAGCGCACACTTGACCGGACGCGTCCGGTCCCTCCTGGACTAGCGTCCGGTCGAGTGTTTCTCAGCGAGAAACACTCCAAGATTTTCGCCTCCAATTCCGGCCTCCGACGCAATGGAAAATGAACACTTCACTTCCACAAAAGCGTCGAATCCCGCCTCGCAAGCTCGGCGGGAGGGAGAGAGGATCCCAAACCCCTCTCTACCCGGCAAACACCATCTCCTTTGCAAATGTGCCAACACCACCAAGTGTACATCACCATGTGCAAGTGTGTTAGCATTTTCACAATCATTTTCCAAAGGGTTTTTCACTCCTTCTCACAACGCCACTCGATCCTAGCAACACGATGCAAAGTTAGATCGCTCAAGTGGCACTAGATGACCGATATGCAAACAAGTTTGCCCCTCTTGATAGTACGACCATCTATCCTAAACCCGGTCATCAACTTCTCTACACACCTATGACCGGTGAAATGGAAACGCCCTAGGTTATACCTTTGCCTTGCGCTTTCCATTCCATCTCCTCCAATGTCGATGCAACACATGCACCAACATCCACATGAATGATATGATCCACTTCATATCATCACATGGCCTTTGGTTCATCGATCTTGACCTCACTTGCTCTTCACCATAAACCCCGGTCCTTCGGCGCCAAGTCTTTGCTCAAGCCTCCCGACACTCAGTACCAACGGCTTCAAAGCCTCCAACTTGCCCTTCACCCTCACGACCCGGTCCATCAAGCCAAGTCTTGTCTCGATCTTCACCTCTAGCCACATGACTCCATGTCATGTATCATGCATTAAGCTCCTTCATTACTTGTGGACTAATTCTCTGCATATCTCACATAAACACAATTAGTCCACCTAGGTTGTCACTCAATTACCAAAACCAAACAGGGACCTTTCAGTATCTTATCTATATGTCCATTTTAGAATGCACTTTTATAGAGTAGTAAATAATCATATGAAATCTGAAAGAGAAAAAGACAATGGAGTGTATGTCCGTGGCGTTGTAACAATAAAAAAGCTATTTGAATAAATATTCTGCTTTATACAAAGTATAGATATACATTGACTTGAATCCAACGGCCAGGTTCAACTTGTTAAATTTAAGAGGAGATAGATGAACAAATCTTTTGTTTTTTAATTTTAATAAAGACAGGTGACATCTAGAGATCACGGAGTACTCCTGTACTTCTCACGGTGTCGTTCCCTGAGCACTACTCAGATTGGAGCCTCGTCCGTGCGATTGCCACTCATGACCGCGGGTCCGTTGCGTATGCCAGAAGTTACTCCGTGCGATCGCCGCTCATAACCATGGGTCCGTGGCGTATGCTGCAAGTTACTACTGTGGCAGGTTGCACCTATTGGACGTGGCGACGGGCTGCACAGCCACACCGTTCGACTACGGCATGGCGCTATGTGGACCTATACAGTTGCTGGTCAAGGTTGGTGTACAAGCTGAGTACCGCCACCATGACTACATGGACTTTTTGTGCGCACTCAATTACAGCTACACCACGATCACCATGTTGTGCGGAGCCAGGAGTACTAAACGCCGAGCAAGACCTACTACATGGGCGGCCTCAAGTACCTGTCCTTCTCGATGGTTTACTCGACAGCATCGAGGACTCGACCAATGTGATACACACGTGGACTCTAACCAATCGTGAGCGGGGCGGTACATACAAGGTGTCGACGTTATTGTTCGCCGCCAGGGGCGAAGCTATGTAGGGTGTTGGGGGTGCCCAGGCACCCCCCAAATTGATAAAAACAGTGATAATGTCTAAATTTTCACCATATATGCACCCCCCATGAAAGATGTCTATGCACCCACAAGCTAAGTGCACCCCCTCCATCTTACTCTAGCTTCGCCACTGCTCGCCGCCTACAAGCAAATATGCCCATGCGTTGTAATAGAAAAAAGATATTAAACATTAATAATAAATAAGCATGGAAATGTAATCTATTTATTTAAATTTTATTATTTTGATACGACTTACAGGGATTTGCAATGTATCTATCAACGGATTATTTTGAGAAAAATAGTAATACAATTTTAACAGATGGATGTGAAATCAACGGTGCATATAATACATTTTTTAAGAGAAATCTATTAATACAACTCACTTATATAGTAGTTTGCTCATCTATGGGAAAAAGGTATACCATAAGGCATGAAGGTATTCGATAATATATATGTACCCCTGCAGATCTTTGTTCTGGTATACGATATTTCTTTATTTTCCTATCTCTATCAGATCACAAATATATTTCTAGACTAACTTCTTGTGTAGAGACGCAACACTAAATGGGTTGAGATTTTTTGCGGTGCTGGCAATGACTTCATCACCACGGCAGCCTGGACTTCTCCCTCACACATGTAAAACGCATATGTATTATTCTCTTTTACTTATCTATATCTTCTCCCTTCTCAAATTAATTAAAAATCCACTTCCGTTCGCCTCTTTTCTCATATGCAAAACAGTGTCAACGTACAGTGTTATTGACAAGGCCAAACTGGTTAGATTCCATAAGTGCCGCAAATTGTGCCCGGCGTGTCCGGCATGTAAGTCAAAGCTGAATACAAATTGGAGTCACGTCTATACTCAAACCAGACTCTAACCACATACACAAAAAAAAAAACTGGATTTATGCGGCCACATAGAGACCAACGAAAAAGAAGTATTGTAATGGACGGAAAAAAAGACGGTTTGAAGAAACGCTTTGTAGGATAGGATTAGGATTCCTACACAAGGTTATTTGGGACCAAAGGATCTGTTGGATTAGGATTTGGATTCATACTTATCCAACTTATCTCATGAAGGCCTACGGCTATTATATATACAAACATGAGCGTTGTAAATAGTTTTCACATTCACGGAATTAGTTAGAAGAGGCCATAACAAAATAAATGGTATAAAAAAATTGAATAAGACAAATGGTGAAGCATGATATCTAACAAAAAAGACAGGACCTAAATAACCGTAGTCGTTGTAAACATTGGAAACCAAATTTTACTTCAGTCATCGATTAACTAGAAGGGCAGTTGGTAGGCGCTTAGAGGCTTAGCCGCTGGCTGGCTCCACCAACGAAGAGCACAGCAAGCAGGACTGCAGGAACGTCCTCTTCTTCCCTGTCAGGTTATTCAAAAGCTCAAATCACCCATGATAAATAAATTCAAGGACGCTAAAGTTCAGAACCTCACACATGCGCTAAATAGGATTCAATTTAATAAGCATACCACTTGCACATGTCTACTGATCTATTTAAATACATAGTTTAATACATAGAGAACCTTAAGCTAGATATAAATCGATCTTCAGGAAATGTTAATATTGCCTATCGCTATAGGGTTTTATCACAAGCCCACCCAATGATGGTAGTGCAACATCACACCCCCCCTTCACCCTTTCGAGAGTCGTATGCCTCAGGTTGCCTTCGATAGTAGTGTGCCACAAGACGAGCAAAATGAGCAGGTGGTACTATATGAACAGAATAAGCTGTAAGTGTAATGCAGTGAAAGCAATTCAACATGCAGATGCAGGAGGCTCACTAGGTGCATGAAGACAGACTAAGGAAATTGTGCATCATCATTGTTCAGTTAACTAAGAAAACTAATCATAATAAGAGCATGATCCCTATCTCTCTCTCTTTCTCTCTCTCTCTCTCTCTCCTTAAACAAATGCAATATTTAAAAAACTGAAAGCTACCTAGCCTTTTCAAATCGTCCCACCCTTTTTATATATGGAGGAAATACATATTGATAGATGAGGTGTCAGGAAGAGACCCAACGGCCCCCCGAAGCGCCCACCCTCGGGCGATTTCGGAGCGACGGGCCGCCGGCGCCCGAGCCCCCCGTCGGCGCCCCCCCGCGGCCGCCGTCGCAGTGGCGGGCGGCGCGGCCGCGCCTCCCAAAATGGGAGCCGTTCGCACTCCCCTCCCTCCCCTCACTCCTCTTCCACCCGCCTCCACCCCTCTTCACCTCGGGCGGCCAACGGCGGCGGCCGGCCGGATCCGTGCCCCCCTAGGGTAGGATCGGCGTTTGGCGGCGTATAGGCGGGTCCGGGTCCTTCGCCGGGCGGCGGCGGCGCGGGGGGCCGTGTGTGGCGGCTGCCGGGGCCGGTTGCGGCGGATCCGGGCCCTCAGGGGCCGGATGTAGCGTCTGGCGGCGGGTTCCGCGCCCCGTGGTGGCTGGCCGCGCGCCGAGGGGCGGGCTGCACCTGCCGGCCTCCGGCGTCCTCCCGGCGGCCGGCGGTTCTGGGAGCTGCGGCTCGGGCGGTTGGGCGGGCGGGGTGGCGGATCCGGGCCCACAGGCCCCGGATCGGCCTCCCCCCCCCCGGGTGGTGGGTGGGTGCTGCCTGCGGCGGTGACCGGTGGCGCTTGATGGGGCCCCCATCGACTGCGTTCCCTTTCCGATTGTGCCGACACCTCCTTCTTGCGGGCGAAGGGGTGTGGGTGCTGAGGTCTGCAACATTCGCTGCCTTGCATCGTGGTGGTGTGGGCAACTGTGCTTGCGATGCATCTTCGACGCCGTGGTGGCATGGATGGCGTAGTCCCGCTCGGCACTCGTTGTGACAGAACCGACCAATCCATACGAGATTAAGCGTAACTGTCCCCGTTAATAACGTTGACACGCATACACCGCTTCTCATATGAACCCGGTAGTCCGCCGAGTGTCACGAAGGACCTCGGTAAATCAACTTACATCCAGGATCATGATTAAGGTACATCATACATCATTATACTGAGTATTCAGCGGAAAATATAATATATTACACACTAGTTTCTTATGATAACACAAACCGGTTCAAAATATATTACAAACGGGTGTTCTTTATTTGCAAATACAATAAGATAGATTGTTTGACATCACTAGATTTATTCAAGCCTCCTTTATAAGCATGGTGACAGAGTTATAGATATGGCCACGCCCGATGGCCTTTACTCATCCACGTCATCCACGGGATTATAGCACGTAATACAATAATCCTCATATAGCATGTCACCGCAACGGTGGGTAAAACCCCGAGTACTCAATTGTACTCCGCAAGACTTACTGGCAGGTAAAGAATAAAGCTTCAAGGGTATATGAACAAATTATAAAAAGGAAGTTTGGGGCTAGCAAGCTTTTGCGGAAAATGCTTACTAATTTGATCCTTATTTCAATTATTTAATGATTAGTTCTTTTAGCTAATTAAAGCTACCTTTGCATTGGCTACATCGTTCTTTAAATTCATAACAAACCATTCTACTAAGTGAGGTACCACAATATAGTCCTTCCAATCTCAACATTAGTTATCATTTCTTAACTACGTCTCTGCGGTCAGGTATGAGTTTCTCACTATCCGGGAGAGACGGCGATTCGAATCGATTACACCAGCTGGGTAAAGCCCGTATCACACACCCTCGCAAGCCGGACCAAAGCCCGCTTTCGAGTCACTTTGTTCACTCTATTCGAAAGATGGAATTGAATCCGGTTGCAAAGCTCATAGTACTTGCGTCTCACAAGTCATGCCCGTTCAGCCCCCAGAGCCCGTAGTCACTTGGGGTCTTGACCGATACCCTTTCCCCGTCCGGTCGTCCCAAAGAATGCATCGGCGGTTCAAGAACCACCTCGAATAGGCTAATCGGTTTCACCGTCGAAACGAGTTATTCGGCGGTTATGTGAAGGTACGTTCAATCTCACACCTAGATCCGAATACGGCTCGGTCCTTAATTGACACAGACGGAAAACACAATCTCCGTCCGGTCTCCAATTATTATTCATCATATGATTAAGGACATCACAAGTATCAACCTCGGGTTGCGGATGACAGGAATCATCCGACTTCTAATTATCTAAGCATGGCTAAGCATCAACTATCTATCAATACTAGTGGAATAAAAAGGGTGTATTTGGGTGGTCAAGGTGTTCATGCAAGAACGGTATCACGCAATTCTTATGACGTAATGCATAAAGTAAAGTAAATTGGAGTAAATATTTGCATTTCAAATAGAATGGGTTAATAGAATGCTCCGGGGCTTGCCTCGGCGAAAAGTAGAGGGACCGTGGTTCGGGCACCGGCAAAGGGGTCGATGGTTCCTTCTCCTCCTTCGGTCTTTGCTGCCCCTGCGGATCCTCCTCGATCACGGTGTACTTGATTGTAGGTTCTCCCTCGGATCCTATATGAGTGTGTATGTTGCATAAATACCAAGAATGCATATAGGATGCATGATGATGGCATGAAATGATGCGTGATGCTATGATCATGTTGATGGTAATGATGAAAAGCTACATAAGGTTCCATGTGTGCAATTCTCTTTCTCCGATGACAACACTATATTATTAGGGTTAGATAAAAGAGATTGCATCTCATTTGTTTTTAAAGCACATAGAATAGGTGCATATCTCTTCTCTAGAAAGATTGATTTGATTACCACAAAGGATCACCTCTTATGCATCAACTAGCATATTCAAATTGTTACTATTAAATAATGGAAAAGCCGAGGATCGGTGGGGGTATGATCCAAGGCAAAACAAAATAAACTAAAAAGTTATACAAGTATCACACGGTAGTGTTTTCTTTTAAAGGTATATGTGGCAGAACCTTCTAAATTATATGGCCCACAAGCACCTGACATTGTCCCTAAGACCTCTGTCAGCCGTAATTGTGCACCACATAGTCTAGAATGTTCCGTCGGGTGAATCCCCCGATAAACCACGATCACTCCGGGATCGATACTTACAGAGACATCACAAGTATTACAACGGTTTTCATATACAAATACGAGTAGCGGAAGACTTACAATAACTTAATTTACAAACTTTTTACAAAACTTATACAAACTAGAGTGTTATTATTACAACCCAGCGGAAGTATCATTATATAACTTTATTACAGATCACACAACCAAAGTGCCCTGCCCAGAGGCCACTCAATTCACTCTTCATCGGTTACTTCTTCGACAACCGTCATGCAACAAGGGCCGTAGCACTCTTGTCCATGCGGTTCACCCGCAATGAGGGGTTGAACAAACCCCGAGTACAAAAAGTACTCCGCAAGACTTACCCGACCAAAAAGTGGGGAGAAGACTCGGGAATGTGGCTAATAGGAATCAAGGTGAGGCTTTAGCAAGATCAAAAGACACCCTTTTACTTAAAAAGAGACTAAGCCGGTCCTTACTTTAACAATCACTTATCAAACATATGCGGATTCAAAACTTTCGTACTCGGACTTTCATTATTACTACGATGCCGGGACTCGGATCATGGCTCCCCATATCGTGGAGCACACGACGATTCGAATCGCTTAATATACCCAATTTGGGGCTTCTAGCCACACGATGTATGCAGGACCGAACATCTTACATACATCAACTCAACGCTTAGATTTCTCCATACGAGAACGGGTGTAAGAAGTACACCACCTCACTACGGCCGCTCGGTCACTTCGGCGGTGCGCATCGTAGGATGGGTACACGCTACTATCCGTTCTAGTAACGAATAGTCCAAGTGGAGCTTACCGCCATTAGCATGCGACTAGTACTATCCAATAACCTCATGATCCCGGCGCCAAACAACGGGACGGTCCTTAACCGACACAAGTGGACGACACTACATCGGGGCAATAGCCCCTCCTGATGCAAGTCACTCCACCGACGTCTCGAGTTACTCATCATCATGTTCTTGTTGTATACCCTTGACCCCGTCGGAACAAGGATAAACAACAAGCAACATCAGGTTTTCGTAAATTCCCTTCAGGGAGTATTGTTATCACCTTTTGAAAACAATTTATCAAAACCTACACTAGTAGCAAGGCTAAGCGCAACTAAGCATTTTGAAATCAAAACAGGTGTACAGGGTAATGTAACAAGGTACGGTAAATGCATCAAAGTAGGATAGCACACAACTCCTACACCTAATGCATTATATCATCACATGAAATCATAAAAACTTTCGAAATACAAGGACGGGTTTGAATGCATCCGGGGCTTGCCTTGGGGCTCGATGAAGTGAGGCTCAGCTACCCAATCACCGAGATCAGATCCAACCTCTTCGGAAACCCGAGGCGGCTCGACTCCTCCTCGGACTCGGCGGCTACACGATCTGGATGCATGATTACAATGCAAGTAAACAAAAGAACATGCGATAATGATGCAACGATTATTAGTCGATCTTGAGTACAACTTTCCTTCACGGTAACCTCACACTAAGAAGGTATAACTAACGTCGACGACGACGACGGACTAGCGATACGCAATCAACATAAAATGCCGAAGGTCATTAGGGTTAATGACCGGGGTCATCACTCAATCCCAAACTCAAGCAACCCTAATGGGGATTAGAGGTGATTACTAATTTATTGACCATTTTTACAGTCGTTGAAAGCCACTAATTAACTTGCTAATTTGGAATTAATTAAACCCTAACTAATTAAAGAATTAACTAATTAAACATGATTAATTAAGGAATTAATTAAGCCTAATACCAAACTTAATCAAAACAGGATCAAACTTCATAATTAAGATCATCATCACCTAATTAGCATACAAAACAAAATTCATGATTTTTGGACTTATATTTTATTTATTAAAAATCATTAAAATTGCATTTATTAATTAAAGAAGCAAATTAAAGCATAATTAAATTTTATTGAAAACTCAGAGTTAGTATTTTTCCTGTAAAGAGCATAACACAGGGAACACAAACATATTTTTGTTGTATTTTTATTTGCCCAAAATAATTTAGTACAAAAAGATGAAAAGCAGGCTTGATAAATAAATTTGGAAAAAGGAAAAGCATTTTCCCTTCGTTTGGGCTTCACTGTGCGGCCCGAACAGCCTCGCCTGATGCCGGCCCGGCCCATCCTCGTCGCTGCTTGGCGCTGCGCGGCGCCAGCGGCTTCTCTTCTTCCCTCTCTCGCCGACACGCCCGGCCCCGCGTGTCGGCTCTCCCCCCTTCCCCTCCTTTTCTCTCCGGCCGACGGGGAGGCGGCAAGACGGCGACCGTCTCTCGCCGACAGCACCTCCTTTACCGCAACCGATCACACCAACACACTCCCCTCATCACCGCGCACTCAACAAGCTACTACACGCCCTATGCCAACCCCCTGGAGCGGCCGGGAGGGCCCGGCGCGACGGCTCGCCGGCGCGGCCGTCGGTGCACGAAGCTCCTCGGAGCTTCTCCGGCGAAAATGACTACCCCGACATGATCGCCAGATCAAGGCGGACTCAACGTGACGCGAACACGACTTAGAGCAGGGCTGAAAGACGTTGAACGGCGATGGCTTACCACTGCGGCGGCGGTTGACCGGAGGTGGAAGAGATGGCTCGGTTGGGCGATACGGTTGGTCTCACTGCTTAACTAACGGCTCGGGGCATGTGCAAGAGCGAGGCGAAGGTGACTGCAAGAGCAATCGAACGGCGACGACGTGTGGTGCTTGAATTTGGCAAGGGAATGGATGGCGGCCGGCGGTGAGGAGGAGGAAGAAAAGGTGATGGCGTCGGCGGCCTGGAGTATTTATAGGGCAAGGGAAAGGTTGAGGAGGCGGCCGGGACGTTCGCGACTGCGGTGATGTGGTTGGCAACGCGCGAAACGCGGGAAGGAGCGAGAGCCGCCACGGCGGCCGTCGGCCGGCCGTCCGGCATGGGCAGCCGACCAGCCGCGCCCCCTGTAGAACCACCGTAGCGGGACACCTCACCTATTTCTTTTTCAAAATTATTCCCAAAAAAAAATCGTACTGTACACAAAAATATCCCAAAATACAGTTTGCTCCAAATTTTGTGCTCTCCAACTTTTATTAAAAGAGTTTGGTCAGATTCAAATTGGTTTTTGAATTTGAACTTCAAATTTGAAAAGAGGGTAAAACCCTACTTGTTGGGAATTCAAAATTACTTTTAAATTTTGAATAAAAGATGAAAATCTCAAAAATAAAAGTTGTTCTATTTCTCAATATCTACAACTTTCATTTTAGAGTTTTTCATGAAACCAAATAAATTTTGAATTAGAGTTTAAAGCTTAAAAGGAGACATTTTCCAATTCAAATTACTTTTGGAATTACTTCAAAATTTATTTAAAAACTTGAAAGACTTTATATACCAAAGTTGTAGAGCTCAAAGAGATGCACAAACTGTATTTTTGGAGTTTTCCCAAATTTTGAATATTTTGAGGTGAAATGGTAAAGGGGCAAAAACACTTTGAAAAATCTCCCTTTTTTGAAAGGTTTTTGAAATTGAATTCTTGGGCAAATAATTAGTGATGTTGTGGCACTTTTCAAACTCAACCAATGGCACACTTTCATAGTACAAACTTCATACTTTGAAATGGTGCCAATGGTTAGCAACTTTTATTTAGAAAATTTATTAAAGTTAGCTCATCAAATTTGAAAATGATATTCAATTTCCACACTTAGCCTCTCAAGCTAAGGTTTAGGATTTGAATTCCAAATTCAAATTTGATTCTTTCTTACACCTCATTTGACTTGTAAAATATCTTTGGGGTGTGAGTTAGAGTTAGCCAAGCACTTGCAAACATCAAGATTCATTTTAGTTGGTTGCTTTTATTTATAAAAGTAAACATGTGAGTGAAGTTTAAATTATCAACACATACACATATGAGATAGAAAAGCTCAAATCAAACCCTAGAATTGTAAACTCATTTTAAATGTTTGATTTAGGGCTCTCTAATCATGGATGCTTATGTAATGATAATGATGACATGGCAGGTTTTTGGTTAACGTAACACCAGGGTGTTACATTACAATGCATATACATTTATTTATATACCTTCTAAGAAATGTGACATGAAATAATAAAGCATATATGAAATAATGGAAATACTTAAAGGCTAAACAGTACCTTATGAATCTAAAACAGCAAAGCATGAACTTAGAATCTTCCAACATCACACACATGAAATCATACCCTTTTCTTTTTCTCTTATTTCTAATTTTAGAAATAATGATTTTATAAAACATTCTCAAATTCATCTCAAACTTTTTGTATAGATTGGGACTATCATGAAATGAATGTAAAATAATTTTCATGATTTTTGGATCAATATTTTATTCTAGAAAAATCATGGAATATCCATTTGTTAATTAAAAGGGGTAATTTTAGATTAAACAAAAATAACTAATTTTCTAGGTTTCATATTTTTCCCACATAGATTCCATCACAGGAGGTCACACAAAAATTTTCAGAATTTTTGGAGCTTTAATTATTTTTCTACAAAAAAGACAAATCTGAGCACTATTTGGAATTTCAAATAAAAGTGAAACAGTCATGCACAGTGTTCTTCCAGCTGTGGCGATCGACCGGCTGACAGGCGGGCCCCGCTGGTCAGTACACAGTACCCCAGCGGACCAAGGGCGGCACCGGTGGTTGACCGGCGATAGCTCGCCGTCGACGAGGTCGCCGGCGACGCGGCTTTCACCTACATGCTCGGGATGATCCCGGCGCGCAACGTTCTAGGGTACTGGTTGGGCTCTGGGAGCACCACGCCGAAGCTTCCCGGCGGCCATGGCGGCACTGCGGGCGCACGGGCTCAACGGCGGTGGCCCTCCGGCGGTTCCCCGCACGGACAAGGATGACTACGGCTCCCTTACATCAACCCGAACATGGCCGACAATTTAATCGCGTCTTGGTTAGCTTCTAATGGCTCGGGTGAGGTTGCTGTGGCACGGCGGCGCTGGGCGGGCTGGCGCGCGTTCGGTTGCTAAAGGCGCGGTAGAGCTAAATCAAAGGCTTCGTAAAGCACTAGCAACCTATAGCGGTCCACGGTGCTCACATTTGAACACGTCGTAGATGGTGTGATGACGGTTGGCCAGGGAGGATGGTGTCTCCGGCGGCGTGAACACGGCGGCGAGACGGCGTTCGGATGTGCCCTGTGCCACAGAGATACAAATAGCGAGCCGATCATGATCACGACGTTAACACGAA
Source organism: Chrysopogon serrulatus (assembly GCA_015844335.1). NCBI lineage: Eukaryota > Viridiplantae > Streptophyta > Magnoliopsida > Poales > Poaceae > Chrysopogon > Chrysopogon serrulatus. The sequence continues at coordinate 23,670 of JADLZL010007375.1, forward strand.
GCTAGAGCAACAATTGGTCATGTGAAAGGGTTACTAAAATACCCTAGCGGCGGTGGAGGCGAGCTCGACGGAGTTTAGGCCGGTCGCGAGGAAGAAGACTATGATTCCGGCGACTCGATGGGTTTCAAGCGGCTTCACTGGGTGCGCCCGATGCACAAGGGAATTGCGAAACTAGTGACAGGTTTAATTTGGATATGATGAAGCAACGGGGCGAATTTGATGACGGAGTGAGCTCGGGTCATTGGCGGCGGAAAAGAAGAAAATGGCGACGGCGGCCGGTGTGTCTATTTATAGGCAAATGCCGTGCACTGGAAGATGGTCAGGGGCTTCACGAACCTGTCCACGTGACTAGGAAGGCATGGCTGCACGAGCAAAACACGGGGAGGCCGATACCGTGTCGCCGGTGAGCAGTGTGGCGGTGGATAAAATCGGCGGCGAGCTGGACGGCCGGTGGCAACAGTAGGGCACGACGGTATGGGCAGGGACGGGGTCGTTCCGCTCAACACTGGACAACGCGACGCAGGCAACAGGCCAAGCACGGCGTGGCAGCGGCGCCAATCGCCGGCGGCCACAAGCAGGCCGACGAGAAGGTGCTGCTTCTTTGCCGAGCCACCAGAGCCGACCGAAACCGCCTCTTTCTCCTCTCTCTAACTCTCTGCTCAAGCCACGAAATGGCAAACCAATTTCACCTCTATACTCTCTGATATATGGACTACAATAAAGCTTAAAGAATCGAGCTCTAATTCTCCACAGATTGCAAGCTACAAGCTATTAAACAACACTAAAAACACACGGCACTCAATCATTCAGTCATATTCAGTTAAACTCCCAAGCTGATTACAGCACTTATCCATGTTTAGCATTTAATTAATGACAAACCAGAAAGTACCAAGTCCAACCAAATCCATGGTATGAAAGTATAAACTTTTCACTAACAAGTGGTGCAATTGGTTTCCTATTTTCATTTATGAAAAATAAACTCACTCAGTCCTGAAAATTGAATCTGACTACTGCAATTCAAGACTTAGAAAAATTCTAAGTCATTAGCTGATTTTAAATTCAAATTCAAATGTAGAGCCACTGTTTGAGCAATTTAGAAAGAGATTCAACCTTGGACCCTTAAATAAAAGTTGTTACATATATTTTGTACTTCAACTTTTATTTAGGGCTTATCCCCAAAACTGAGCAAATCACATAATTACATGTTGAGCTACTTAGCAACTTAATAACAAGCATGATTGTCATTATCATCACATGTGAGCCTATTTAAACAAAAAGTTGTGTATAAACCCTATGTTAAACATAATCCTAAACATGTTTAGCTCACTTTTAAGATTGTTACTCAACATGTACCTTGCACACATAGAACTTGCAATAGCTTTTGCTTATAATCAAATGCAAAATGGTGCTTATGCATTAATGCAATGTAATGCAATATGATTAACATTTAGAATGTTACACTCGTGCCCCTGGTTCGTCGGCAACGTCAGGGATGGCGTCGCCTGGCGTGGTCCGCGCCGGAGAGGGTGGCGCCGGGCGAAAGCCTTGCTGTTGGCCGACGATGGCGATGCCTTCTTGGCGCCGTTTTCCTCCTTGGAGGCATCTGTCATTGTGCCCCCCTCTCCGACCGGTGTGGAGCTTCGAGGTGAAAACCTGGCCCGCCTGGGCAGGCAGCGGCGGCGCTTTCTGCGTCGCAGTCCTTCTTGAAGGCGTTGCCTTTGAAGTTCCAAGCCATGGCGTGTGCGGGGCTGTCTTCCTCTTCGGCGGTGTGCTTGGTCGTCATCGATGGTTCAGCTGTGCCTAATTGGGTCTCCTGTTTCTCCTCACCTTGGTTCGTCTAGCTGGTGTTTGTTGTAGCCGTAGGCGTGGTCATTCCGGCCCGGATGCTTTGCCGCCGTGGAGTTTCCGATGGATGCTTTGCCGTCGAGGTGTTTCCGGCGCGGATGCTTTGCCGCCGAGGGAGTTTGATGTCGTGTTTCCGGCGTGTGCTTTGCCGCCGAGGTCGCGTTTCCGGTGGATGCTTTGCCGCCGAGGTGGTTCCGGTGGATGCTTTGCCACCGAGGAGTTCTAGCGGATGCTTTGCCGCTGCTGTCGTCTACGGCTCCGATCACCACCGGCTACCAAGGTGTTGAGGTTTTTTTTGTACTAGGCTCGAGTGTTTTGGGGTTGTTAGGTGGAGGGTCCCCCACCCCTTCATGTTCCTACTTTTCGTTTTATCCGAGGTTGTCGGATGGTAATCCTCGTTACCTTCAGACCTCCTCCCCCGTAATCCAAATTCTCTTCTTCTTAATGAAATACGTGCAGCGCACGATCTCGAAAAAAAATCATTAAGGGGTTGTATGAAATTACTTTTTTTTTGAAACAAAGGTTGTATGAAATTACTTACTAATAGATAT